>JAVTVY010021172.1:0-70400 GCA_036873755.1 Hanleya hanleyi | reverse complement strand
TGGGATCCTTTGAGTTTCTGTTAAGCAAAGTGTCACACCTGTATGAATCTGACACGGTTATGTGTTCTACATCATCAGCCACTATAAAATCTTGTAATGTACCCGTACGTGCATTAAAATCACCCAGTAACATTATGTCTCCCCTGCTAGCAAAATATATCATATCCTCCTCAAGACCGTCCAAAATTTCGACACTGTGTTCTCTACCAAAAGAAGAGTTCTCAGGTGGTATATAACAGATGCAAATAAATGTATCATTTTGGATGTCAAATTGTTTTTGACATAATTTGACCCAGACAGCAGAATTACATATATTTTTATGGATAGGAATTACGCCCTGGGCAATATCGTCTCTCACCAAAAGCGCTACACCGCCGGAGGCCTTTCTAGCCTTACGGTGTTTAGGTCTATGTTTTGTATGCTTTAGCGTAAAGCCTGGGAGAGAGATTTCGGAGTCACTGGATGTATGGGTTTCTGTTATTCCCAAAATATCGAAAGAACGAAGTAGGGTAGAAGTGTTCTCGTCATCAAGCTTGTTTTGGCGAACACCCCCGTGTAATTTTTAAATGATTCCATTCAGGTTCCATACACCAATAGTCAGTGAGTTTTTTGTGCACATATGGAATGGGTATAGTTGAGAAAAGTGACGTGAAAATCGTGGACTGAATTTGAGGATATGCTTACATGTATAGACCGTCTAATTAATAACCTATGAACGAGACCGTTATCACATCTTGATGATCAATCTTTACACATTCAATGTTTCAATTGCATATTCATAATGGTTAGTATACCGTACTCATACTACATGTACAGTATACTGTTAAAAGTATACCATTATATGCATGTATGAATAACCACTACACATGCTCTACATATAAGTTGTATCAGCACTACATCACAAGGTGCAAATCACAGAAAATTACAAGTATTAGTCATACAATATTGTTCCAGTTTTTTTTATACTTATTTAAAATATCAATTCCAGCAATGCATATATCATTGTAACATGTGAGCACAGGGATCATACAAGCTTGACTGTTAAAAATACAAAATTACATGTATATGTACCTTACTCAGAGTTACGAATTGATTAAGGGCCATTTAGGAATCAGAATCATTAAATCGATTGAATAATTGTCGAACTTATTCAATTGTGTACTTATTGTATCTTGTGAGTTTGGCTAATATTATGAAATTACATGTACATGTACCTTACTCAGCTATATTAATTAATTTAGCAAAAAGGATTTGTGTGATAGAATCGATTGAATACCCGTAGTCATATAGGGGAGATCACTCTTCATGGAGATTGAAAGCTGTGTAAGCGGTTAAAAAACAAACAGGTTTCAGAATTTGAGAACCGCTTAAGACGTGTGGATGCAGTTTCCAGCTCAATCTATCCGACACATAATCAGGCAGATTCCAGATCTTGCCAGTTTGTTGTAGATGAAAGTGATCATTACATTTGTAGGCTTAGTTTTTCACATACACCATGGAGGACACAATCACTGTTCTTCCTAGCACAGTTCTACTCAACATCTCAAAAATTATGCAATGAGCCCAGGGCTGATTCAGTTAAAAAGTAATTAGGTCAAAGACACTGCGCATGACGTAACAATACCAATTTTATTTTCTCTCATGTCATGTCCCCTGGGGCTTCCGAAAGCATGGAGTTTTTATATTTGTGGTAATTTTTCACATTTGTAACAAGGCAAAATCGCATTTGCATTTGTGACCGTTTCACATTTAGCGTAATTTTCACGTTTAACCCTGGTACATTAGCTCTGGTATAGCCTTGTTCGATACTACGTGAGAACAACGCTATGGCTGTAAACCAGTCACCAGATGGAGTTGTTGGGAAAATGCTGTACGGGCAGTATTTGCCGAACCAATTGAACATAACCAATAAAATAATTCGATTCTATGTCCACTTACCTTTCATAAAAACACCTTGTTTATCAGCGACTGTCCATTTTTAGTCTTACAAGACGTCTAAACACGGACGAGGGGGGTAACTGTTCGCATCACCGTTGCGCATGTAGTGTTTATCGCGAGTTGTTGTGGCGCGTAATCAGCGTTCTGATCGATGCAAGATGGCGGCGATGTGGACAGTTTTACCCCCCTCGTCCGAGTTTAGATCTCTTGCCAAGCTAAAAATGGACAGTCGCTGATAAACAAGGTGTTTTTATGAAAGGTAAGTGGACATAGAATCGAATTATTTTATTGGTTATGGCCAATTGGTTCGGCAAATATTGCCCGTACAGCATTTTCCCAACAACTCCATCTGGTGACTGGTTTACAGCCATAGCGTTGTTCTCACGTAGTATGGAACAAGGCTATATCAGAGCTACTGGTACATGCGATGCACAAAATGCAGCACAAAGGAGAGAGCCGGTGGCTGTTGTTGAATAGTCTCGTCAATAGGTGACCTCTTTAACACTCATGGCATCTCGTGTAGTTTGTGCTCTTTCTTATAGTGAGGTGGCTTAGGGTCATATTTTGGGGAGATCGTGACACGCTGGACCAAAGCACCAAACTTGGCACACTCATCACTTGAGGCATATAGAACAATATCAGAAGGGGTGCCCTTTGCTCTGGGCTCTGTGATGCCCTCTGACCCCCAAAAGGGCATCTGAGGGGCAATATTGTTATTTAAAGAATAGTTAGCCTAGAAACAGCTTCGTTATTTTCATTATCCGTCCGGCTGGGAAGCTGAAACTTGCCACACTGTATCACTGGTTCATGCGCTACCGGAAAATGTCACAAAATCCAAGATGGCGGCCATGATGACATCACAGTGACATCATATTCCCAAAATAAGTCATTTTGCGGACGATTTTTTTGACCGATTTTTCCCATTTTTTATTTGTGGAATTTTGTTCGCTGAAACTGCCTGATAAATTAGTAAATAATCATCTTATTTGAGATAAAATACTTTTGAGCACTTTTACGAAGAACAACACATTAATTTTGAAGGAATACGATGAAAACAGAACTTTCTGGTACACCCTAATGTTATCCATTATAAATTTACTCATGAAGCTGTGCTCCGAGTTTTATGCAACAGGCTCAAAAATAACATCAGTATCATAAGCTATAACTGCTCTAAGTTACAGCCCTCGACGTTTCTTCATTTTGAAGTATCAGGGAAAAGTTTTTTGAGAAGGAAGAGCCGGGTGGCTGAAACCACCCATTCCAATTTAGGTTTTTTTTTACATAATCGCATGTGTAAAAGGAAACAATCACCCCTTATCCATGTAAAAATTGACATTTCAGCTTTTCATCTCGTAAAATGGAAAAAAAGATGGAAATGTTCAAGACTGGACAGTTTTCTAGGGTATTCTAGCATTTACCAGGTTCACCCCATGTTGAGACGTTTACTTCATCAGACGTCCTCGATACTCATCCATTAACATACGATGAGTTATTTGTTTGAGTTGATCTGTCATCACAGCTCACGAGCTAGCGTATCTTAAGGCGTATCATAATTCCGCTTAAGGCGTTGCTAGGGGCCGTGGGGATACTTCATAGTATCCATATTAACAGCTGCAATAAAAGCACGGCTGAGATACTAAGGGTACGACCGAGAATCCACCGTATTCTCGGGTCTGCAAGTGAGGTGCCAAGGGAAGCTTTCCTGTGAAGTCATATGGTTGCTTTTTAGTCGCCAGACGTCAATTTTCTCCATTTCTTGCATATCGCTCCAATTTCAATCTTTCTACTTTTAAGTTCGAGAGAAGAATAGCTGAATTAACAAGTGTTACACGAGCCGGGGACTTGTGTTTAATTCTACACGTCTCTGTTTGTATATTTGTGACCGCCGAAAAAAGCCAACATTTTGTGACGAAATGGTACGAACCTTCATCTGAAGAGTGTTGGAGTCAGTGAGGGTGAAACTGAAAAGAACACTCCCAAAAAGGGCATCTTACGCCTGTTGGAGGCCGGGATTTTTTATTGGAAGGCCATCAAATTACGTCAGGATAGCTAACAGATCTGTATGGCCAGAAAAGGGACTCTAAAACCAAGAAGGAATCAAAAGAACATTTAACGCCCAAGAACATACAACATACAAGTAAGGGTGAGTGAGTGAATAGAATTTAGCGTGGTTTTCAACAATATTTCAGCTATATCGCGACGAACCAACTAAGCACCACCCAGCCAAGTTGCGTTCCTGTTACTTCAAAGAAGAAATCTTTGAAGCAGCATGGAACCAGACACCCTCCATCCACCCTATAAAACTCTGAGGACAGCACACAAGACACAGACAGGACGCTTACATGGTGCAATAAAGACAAGCGATATCACAGTGCTAGACATCACATTATCAAGTTCCTGTTGCTTCTCAGCAAAATGCTTTGAAGCACCAGGAACCTGTACCCATCCAATCACCCGCGCTACATACAAGTAGGGAGGGAGGGAATTTGGCTTAATGTCACACTCAAGTTTGTTTCACTCATATGTTGACAGTCAGTTTGGTTGGTGGAGGAAGCCGGTGTACCTGGAGAGAACCACCGCCCTTCGTGCATACAAGTAACATGTTTTAGCACTTGTCTATGTATTGTCATTGAATGGACACAGCTTTGGTCGAATGTTCATGGAACTTTGTCAAGATAGCTGTGGGAATACCAAGTGTTAAAATAGAGGCCCGCAATATTTGTTTTTTTTTCGGTCAAAAGCCTGTCAAACATGTTTAGGATAACTATAGGGATCCCAGAGAGTGAATAGATACAGAAAAGGATCGGAAATTGCATTTAACGCCCATTGAGGGGCAGGAACATGAAATTAACATTAAAATAACACATTGGCTTCTATCCGTCGCTATTGACAATAGAGTGCTTAGGACGATTTCAGGTTCAGAGGCAGATTGGCGTAGGGGTCTGAAACTACACCTTATTCCCACTGGGTGACAATACCATTACATATCAACATTTACATGTGCATGGTTCAGGACCCATGTACTACTCCAATTATATGCCGGTTCTGCAGGCACACCCACTAGTAAAATGATACTGAATAGGGAGGATCCTGTGTGCAATTGTTATTGTTGAATTCAGCTTCATCCCCCCCCCCCCGCTCTTCACAATTTTCTCTGATGCTCGGAACCGTTGAGAGCTGGCACTTTGTGTCCATATAGCAAATCAATTCTCGGAGAAGAGCATCATGGGTAAATTCAGAATGAACGACAGTTGTGTTTTTGTCGTATTTTCTTCAAAATTGGTGTATTTTGTCTACGTGAATGTGCATAATAATATTTTATTTCATATGAGATGATTATTTACTGATTTACAAGGCAATTTGAACGAAGAAAATGGCACAAATACAAAATTTGAAAAATCGTCAATAAAATGGCTTATTTTTATAATATGACGTCACTGTGACATCATCATAGAGGCCATCTTCAATTTTGTTACACTTTATTGTAGCGCTGGAACCAAAGATATAAGGTGGCAAGTTTCAGCTTCCTAGCCTCAAGGATAAAGAAAATCATGAAGCTATTTGGAAGCCAACTAATTTTTCAATGATAATATTTTCTCTTAGATGCCCTTTTGGGGACCAGAGGGCGTCACACGGCCCAGAGCAATGGGCACCCCTTCTGATATTGTTCTGTATGCCTCAAGTGATGGATGTGCCAAGTTTGGTGCTTTGGTCCAGCGTGTCACGATCTTTTTGCTAAGCCACCTCACTATTAGTATGTGTACGAGGGTTTTAAATTATGGGGGAGAGTGGGTCTCCTTGAAAATCGTATGGGTCATCATACGTAAAGATTATTAATCTATATCAACAGTAATATGGTTCCATATGATTTTTCAACAATGTCAACTTTTCCTGCCCGTAATGTGTACGACAGAACAAGAGCAATTGATTCTGTAACTTGATACAAAAAATAAGAATGTTATATTATTGAAGATTTTCCGAGGTCATATTATTTGGGTGATAAAAATGATTCCTTATTTTAAATTTCAGCTATCAAATATCACTCAGAATGAAAGGCAATAAAGATGGGATAAAAATCCTCCCCTTCGGGCAGCCGGTGAGAATTGTAAAGGAATGAATGTTCCAGGTTCCTCTATGCTTCCCCTGAGGACAATATGTGTGACCTGGGTTCCAAATCAGGACTAAATGACTTAGCTGGGTTAAAAGATAGGACCTGGACATTTATCTTACCGGACAATCATTCCTCTCACAGCGGCGGTGTCCTATTTAAACTTGAAGGTTTTCCAATCGATTCTTCGGGATTATTAACACAGCATTAGGCCTACCGTAACAGCATTATAAATACCTTAATATACAAAACCTTGTTTGTATCGTCTATTTTAATTTCTGTCTCGTATAGAAGTTAGCGACGTGTGAAATACACGAACTAGTTTATTGAAAATGAAACTTTAATTTAATAATAATAAAAAAAGAAAAGAAATCAAAGCATCAGTTGGTAGATTGCGGTATGAGCTTCTCCTCCCGGTCGGAGACTCTTTATCCAGTGCTCTGTATCCACGCTGTAGCTATTTCTTATGGGCGTGGTCATTGTACATCTCAGGATGGATCCACATGCATGCGTTCGTAGCTAAATATACTTGAACATATCTTTTTCTTCTTCGTATTTTTCAGGAATTTTACGGTAACATACATTAGAGCCTACGGGTATTTTTTTACATGGTCAATCGCCAGGAGTACTAACCTGTATGACTCAGTCACTGGGGTAGTAAGGCGGGGCTTCCTCCGGGGACGGACTGTTCCACATTTCTTGGATTGACAGGTTTACCTGCAGCCTCAACATGAATATCCAGCGAAGGTAAGAATACATTATAAATCGATAACATTATATAGCAGAGTTCAAACCGGGACAGTTCTCGGCATAGTTTAGCAGCTTAACCTGGCAGGGCAATGTATCATCAAAAATACCGGACTCGCGGAGACGGAAGAGTGTCTGCGGCCGTGGAAAAGGGTTACGCAAACGGGTAAGCTTAACAACGTCACCTGGGCATTGAGTTCGTTTTAGCCCAGATGTATCACATTTATCTTCTTTGCGGTATCCATACTTGACGTTCAATAATCCAATGACCTTTATCGGAAGTCCAGTTTTATGGACTTCTGTCTATATATATCTCACACACCTCCGGGATTATACATTTCACGCGTCGCCGAATTCTGTTGTCGGAAGCTCGCGAAACATCCGTGGAACCTAATGGCACGGTTAAGAAGAGACAAAACGTATAGTTTATACTATATCCTATGGCAAGCCAAAGTGCTTTTTATTCGAGAATTTCCGATATCGGAAATTCGGAATAAAAAGCACTTTGGCTTGCCATAATATCCGTCAAATATCCAAGACATTCGAGCGATATTCATTTTGTTTTCCAATGTCATCTATAGCCTTACTGAATAATGAATAATTTTAATGATATGCTGTATGTGAGTGAACCGAAGCCACGATAAATATGCCCTCGAAAGTTATTGCCGTACGTTCTTCATCTATGATAACAATCAGGACATGAAGTGTATGGCTGTTAAGGCCCGTTTCGTTATGACCACGATTTGTGGTAACGATTCGCCGGAGAATCTCATTGTAGCATATAGTAATGACTGGCTCAGTTGCAAATTATTGACAGAACAAAGAGCCTCTCTGCTCACTGACTCGTGACTTCTGCTGATCAGCTACTGGGTTGTATAATTTCACTTCACCTATCTTTTAACCGAAGAGACTATTTTGAACTGAGGATAACTGACCTAATTTTGTACATATGTGCTATATTTTCTCACTATTCACACATAATGACATTTTCTTTGAACAATGGTGAAATATAGTACATAGGTATAAAATTATGTCCGTTACAAACAATTTAAAATAGTCTGCTGAGTTAAAAGTTAAGGGAAAGTGAAACTGTACAACCCAATAGCTGATCAGCTGAAGTCACAGATCAGTGAACATACAGGTTCCTTTGTTCTCTCAGTATTGTGCAACTGAGCCATTAATCGCACGGAATTACTCTGAGCATCAAATCCTGGGAAGCAATATGTAGAAGATAGTATATGAAGACAGTTGAAGACAATATCTTCCTGATATTCTGTCCGTTTATCAAACATCCCACCCTGATAGCAAACTACATATATATGATCCTAGTCTACAGAGTCTCAAAAAGAAATTCTTAAAAGGAACATGACCATCGGACACGAGAATAATAAAGTCTGTCCATCTCGATCAGTCGTCAACGTTGGAGCTCGTACACTTCAACGGTTGGTTCGGCATACATTTTTTTACAGGGTGTATAAGAAACTGAAATCTCGCAAAACTGCTACCATTTCTCCGTGATATTTGTAATATACCTTTTTAGCAAACTCCGAACAGCGCATGTCAGCTGAACGACTATCGTCCAGGCTTCAAGAAAATTGGACCCCTGTTACGAGGATGACTTTTCAGGTGTAGCCCGACAGTAGTAGGGGAAGGACGGATACCCGCAGTTTTTTCGGGCGCCCGAAAGTGGCGCAGGTTATTTGCCTATGTTCAATGGCTAGAAATGGCACATCGGGAACCCTCAAAATTATGGTAAGGGAGGTAACTCCAGCTCAAGGTATGAGATTTTGTGGCGGTGTTCTGCGCAAGTGTGACGTCATGTATGACGTCACTTCCGGTCTGGGTGAATGGGGCGTGTGTCATTCTCGTCTCGCGAGACTCCCTACTGCGAGAAAGAGTCTCACGCGTAAATGGGAGCCATCCCCCCAAAATTTGGGGGGTGAGTAGGCGGCGTATGATTATCTGGCTTGTCACTGACCTGCTGACTCCGCCGAGTTAGAAGCGAATTGCTAAACATAACGTGGGCTATATAATTGGGAAATGACTCTTTCCGTTTCGGAGCATATCAATCGCGAACAAATTATTGTCGGTATGTATACTTGGCCGTGAAAGCGAGTTATCTAATACAGGAAGTAGTTCGCGGGTAGACACGGCTCGCTTTGAGAATGATGTCATGCTGCCTCGCTTTGAGATTGGAGATTCAAAAATGTCACCAGTTTACATGAGAGTCGCTTTGGTCTCCCGCGGGTAGACACGGCTCTCTTTGAGAATGGGGCGTGTGTATTCCTCCGCGGTGATGCGGTCTGGTGGTGATGCGGTCTGCCTCCGCGGAGAAAAAGTAGTCCCCAGAATTCAAATAAGCTGCATGGTCCGATTGGGTCGTATGAGGTATCAATGTGAAGCCTATCATCTGATGGGGTGGGTATGGGTTGAAATATCGTCATTCTGCGCATGCGCGGTAGACCCAAGGGTATGGAAATAGACGTTTTGGGATCTAGGGGAGCCCCTAGTGGTCCGATGGAGTCGAGTGAAGTATCAATGTGAAGCCTATGTGAGGGGAAATCCGATGGGCTGGGTGTGGGGTTGGAATAGGGTCATTCTGCGCATGCGCGGTAGACCAAGGGTATGGAAATAGACGTTTTGGGATCTAGGTGGGCCACTAGTGGGTCGATGGAGTCTTATGAGGTATCAATGTGAAGCATTCGTGAAGGGGCATCCGATGGGGTGGGTATGGAAATAGACGTTTTGGGATCTAGGGGAGCCCCTAGTGGTCCGATGGAGTCGAGTGAAGTATCAATGTGAAGCCTATGTGAGGGGAAATCCGATGGGCTGGGTGTGGGGTTGAAATATCGTCATTCTGCGCATGCGCAGTAGACCAAGGGTATGGAAATAGACGTTTTGTGATCGAGCGGGGTCCCTAATGGGTCGATGGAGTTGTATGAGGTATCAATGTGAAGCCTTTGTGAGGGGGCATCCGCCTGGACTAGTGTTTCGGTCGTTGTCCACATTCTGCGCATGCGCAGACAGGGAATTGTGGGAAAAGGGTATGAAAATAGGCGTTTTGGGATGTAGGTGAGCCACGAGTGGGCCGATTGGATCGAGTGAGGTATCAATGTGAAGCCTATGTGAGGGGGCATTCGATTGGACTAGGGTCTCGGCCGTTGTCCACATTCTGCGCATGCGCAGACAGGGAATTCTGGGAAAAGGGTGTGGAAATAGACGTGTTAGGGTTTAGGTGAACCCCTAATGATCCTATGGTGTCGTATGAGGTCTTAGTTTGATAGCTCTCGTGAGGGAGCATCCGCCTGGGCTAGTGTGTCGTTCGTTGCCAATAGTCTGCGCATGCGCAGTCTGGCCGTAGTATAGAAATAGACGTGTTGAGGTTTAGGTGGGCCACTAGTGGTCTGATGGGATCGAGTGAGGTATCCATGTAAAACAGTCGTGAGGGAGCATCCGACGGGCTGGGTGTGACGTGGAACTGACGTCATTCTGCGCATGCGCAGTAGAGAAAGTGTATGGAAATAGACATTTTGGCGCCGACAGGGTCACTATGGGTCCGATGGAGTCGTATGAGGTCTTATGTTGAAGCTCTGGTGGAGGAGCATCTGACTGGACTCAGGGTTCGTCCGTGTTCAGTGGTCTGCGCATGCGCCGTCTGGTCGTAGTATAGAAAGCAGGCATGTTGCAGGCGTGAGGGAGTGTGTTTGTGACCCACCACTAGGGGTCCCTGGGTGTGGTTGGGTGGTGGTGTGGGTTCTGCGCACAGACGTCACTTCCGGGTTTCACTAAAACTACCTTCGAACACAGAAGAGTTCCAATGTTCCCCTTAGACGTAGGACCCGCCCCGCGCGGGCTACCTCGGCCACAGCGCGCGCGCGCGGGGGTTACTCCGGCCGCAGCGCGCGCGCGCGCCTTATCCGGCCGCACGCCTGCGCGGGTGAAGTTCGGATTATCCTAGGCCACTGATGGGCTACTTTCTCCACGGTGTTCGAAGCCAGTTTCACCGAATCCCCACATGTCTGTTATAGCTTTCATGCATTATGCTCATAAAGAAAACACACAAGACACGGTTTTTTTGGGGCGAGATCTCATTTTTTTATTCAGTGAACAACGTGAGAACAACCACGTGAAAACTGAAGCCCAGAACAGAGGGCGTGTACATTGAAAGAACTGAAGCCCAGAACGGGGCTTGTACATTGAAATGATCGGCGGCCCAGTCATATACGAGTACATCGCGGTCCTCGGCCTTGGGGTACTCTTCAAACATCTGTACGATGGTAGATAAGGGTCTTACCCGGCATCGATGGTACAGGTAAAACAAGCAATATTGTCCGCACACGCTACTGGTCAGGCTTTGCAACGTTTGACTGTTCCAACACCACGTCTCTGTGCCTTGATCCATGAAGTCTGTTAAATCGGGATGGAGGGGTGGCAGGCCGTACGGGTCAAAGTATTCGCCCTGCTGTTCTGTCAAGTACACGGCCACCCAATGTTCACCGGGCCGATCCATCGGGTCCGTGTTGAGAACGTAAGCAGCAGGATACATACGGTCTGATGGGAACACATCTCGGGCGAACACCCCTTGAAAGACCATACGTGTCTCTGGGTCATTCTCCAGCACGGTGGTTATCTGGTCTGTATCCATGCTAGGTGGAGAAGTCACACAGGACGTTGCGCGCTTTGTCCACTTGAATGATGTTGTCAAACTCGGCGTAGCAGATCACATTGACGGTGCTCCGGAGGGCTCGTGCAAAGTGGATTTCCAACCGTAAATTGCCTTGCTTGGCGAGGGCCAGCTGATGGTCGTTCTCTAAGGTGGGGGTCAGATCGAAACAGAACAACGTGTATCCGTTCGCGTAGTCCTCCCGACTGATCATATTCCCTTCGTCCTGGTTGATTTGACCGGTGGCTGTAACAGGCTCTGATAGGCTCGAATGAAATTCGCGAGCCCAAAGTTCGGTGTTAAGGCCGTGGCTGGGACCTGTTGTCCATCCACATGCAGGGCCACAAAATTGATGCCGAAATGTTTAAAGTCAAACGGGTTCTCTGGGTAGGCTCCGCTGAAACTGGTATTTTCCACATAGGCCAGGATCAATCGCTTGGGTAGTTCCCCCAGGAACAGCTTTTCTTTGTTGGCGCTCATATTTCCAGCAGGCACAGAGAACACTTTGGTTTGCACACGTCGGATAGGGTACTGGGCTGGTTTTGTTTCCACGGCTTTGAGGTGTCCCAATTGAACGGCTGGATTCGGTTTCAGTTTTCGGACATACAGGACTGCGTCTTGGATGACAATCTTATAGTCAGCTGCATGCCCGTCTACGTTAGTGGCCATCAAGGCGAAGGTCGGAGGCGCCCGTATCAGTCGGATTTTGATGGGGATCTTGTTCAACAGGTACCGGTCTTGCATGAACATGTCTACGTGCAGTCGACCCATGAGATCCACCGAGACGCCGTTCGCGGTCAAAGCCTTCCGTTTGTTATATCCCACATTGTCGTTCTCTACGGCCATGTGCTGGGCTGTGTCCTGGTAGAATAAAGCGGCTGTCAGTTGAGATTTTTTAGCCTCTCGCCCATGCGACAACAGCGTCTCGATGTAGGCTCGATAGGGGTACGTGTTGGTCGAGTCACTGATGAGTTTGTCGCTGAGAAATATATCCACCTGTTGAAACATCGAGTGCAGCCAGAGATTCGTCGGGCCCACCGTTGCTTGGTCGACGATTCTGGAGCCATCTCCATTGACGATCTTGGCTTTCACATACAAGTATGTATGGGCTAAATCCACATAGGCCGTATCCGCATTACTGATGGTGAACTCGATGGGCCCTGTTTCGTTGATGCTGGAGAGCGGGAGATGCTCCACCCATAATCCTTGTTCGGCACTGGTCTGTGTGGGCGGGACGGTCCACAAATCAAATTCACTGTTGGTGGAGGGGCAGGACTCTGCGTGGATCAAGGACATGTTTTAAGAAAAGATATCCTGGGTCTTCGATGTGCGTCGTCGCTGGGTCGGTCGTCGACTGGTGCGTGGTCTCGGTGGTGCAGGTCTTTTATTCCCTACGGTGCGTTGTGCTTTGGCCACCAAGACGCCTCCTGCTTCTTTGGCCCGCCGTTTCAAGGCTTCTTTGGGTGCCGTACCCCCCAAGACATCACCGGCGACTTGCAGTCCACTGCGTACCGCTTGTTTGCCGATTGCTTTCACCCCACGCGTCACCAAGGGCAGGAACGTTTTGACGATGCTCCCGAGTATGTTCCCCAGTCCATGTCCTCGTTGCATGCGTGCACCACTAAAGACCGGAAGGCCACCGCCGGCCTGTTGGGCATAATAGTCCATATAGCTGCGTGCATCGCACTCGTAAGGCACCTTCATTATACAAAGTGGGGAGCACGTGCTTGTCGAAAATGAAGTGTCAGCACCACTTTCCCGCGTTCGAATGCCACCGGTCGTCCCGTGTCATCTCTTATATCCACCGTGATCGTGTTGATGTCGGTTTGTCGTACGGGCAGGTAGAGCATGTGGGTGAAACTGTGGGTGACTTGATCTCCATACGTCTTTTTAATGGGCACCACCCGTAACAGAGGTGTGTTGATATCGCCCACGATGTGGTTGTCCACCACGTCCGAGTAGACGTAGAGTCCGTACATACCCGACTTCATATCCATCGGGATCTCGCCTTGGTGGGCGGTGGGACCAGCGAACGTCTGTAGATCGAAACCCAGCATTTGCTGTAGGATATGACTCAGTACGACACTCGCGTTGGCGGTGACGATAAGCTGTGCCTTGTCGTTGTGTGCGTTGTAATCGAAGTCCACGTGATTCTTGAAGGGATAGGTTTTGATGGGTTTTGAAGTATTCGTGACCTCCCGTAGAGCCTTATAATGCAACAGTCTTGACAGCCCACCCATGAACTCCTTGGGAGTATCGTATTGGCCTTCGGGGAGGGTGAGTCGGGTGTCTTTTCCTTCGTAGGTCACCTCGTACCAGACTTCATTGGCACGCACGTTGTACCACGAGTAAGGGTATTGGATATCCACGAGACCACATTCCCAGCGCCCAGGTAAATGCAACGGTTGCGGTAACTGGATCACGTACTTGGCCAAGGTGTTGTCAGGAAACACATCCAGCGAACTGTTACTGGGTAGGGTGAGGTAAAACATGGCGACTGAGCTGTCCTGCTGCTGCTGTTGGTTTTAATAGGTGTTCCAGGCCTTGGGGGGTTGTGTCCGGCGTCGTGTTCGTCAAGTTGACTTGCTAAGTGTCACGGCTCTGGAGATGTGGGGTGTCTTGATCAAGGGTGGTTTTTAAAGGTCTGAAAAGAAGGTGCCCGTTGTGGTGGTGGTGTTTTGGGGGGTGACTCCGGTTCCCATTCGGATTCCCAAGAAGGTAGTGGGCCACTCGGCGATTGCTGGGTTCGCTGTATAAAGGCCCAGCGGTGAGGGTTCCCCACCAATTCCTGTGGTACATGCATGTCTTTCAAGCCTTGAGCGAAGACCTCCCATCCTCGAGGATCCGTGTGCGACTTGCGTTTACGCATCAGGTCATTCACTAAATCCGTCACGTGGGTCCCGCGGACCACCTGATTCTGTACCAGTAGTTCGCCTTTATCATTCCAAGTCATGTTAGGATTCTGTTTCATCCGTTGTAATACCAGGCCAGCTTGTTTCTTGAACGATGCAGGTACACTCTTCAGGATTTCGTCTTCCACCCACTGTGGGGCTGTGGGTGGTACCCCTGGTAATGGCGGCTGTTGGGGCGGTGCTGAGGTCGGCGGTGTGTCACGTGGTGGTGGTGGTGGTGGTGGGGTAGAGAGGGTTTTGTATTGGTCCATGAACGTCATGTACCGTTGAAGCGTCTCATTGTACCGTTGTACTTTCTCACTGTCGCTTAACCCCGGTCTCTGTAAGATCTGTTGCATCTCTCCATCGAGGGTGTTTATGGTCTTCACCGTAGGTGGACAGGGTAGGGCGATTGGAGGTTTTGAAGGAACCGTGGTTCGACGAGAACCATTTTTTTCGTGTGGTTCATTGTCGGCCGAAGAGTCCACCCAATACTGGACCCAACACGGAAGCGGCCAACGGTGCTAAGATGGCCCCGAGAAAGCCGCCTTTCTGTAACACCTTTTTCTTTTGTGTTTGAGGGACCCGCTTCTGGACTAGGGTTCGGAGACCTGTCTTATGCTTGGCCAACTTGGTCTTCTGAGCCGGAGTCAGTGATACGTTGCCTTTTAACAGGTTGTACCCGATCTCGCACAGACAGCGTACAAGGTCAGGGTCCGCACCGCGTAAAATGGTTCGGACCAACTCGGGTGGGGCCGTACTCGCGCAGACATCATGTACAACTAATGCTAGAACCCACAACTCTGCCCTTTTTATCTACTTCAGAGAACAGAGACAAAGTCAACCATGCTGTGGTATTAATTCTTTTTATTATCCCCATCATCAAACACACACTCCAGCTGGGGGAGCCACTGTTGGTGTGTTTACATTATTTTTGCATGTACACGTGGTGGGCCTCTCCGGGGAAGATGCCGGTCCGTAGTCGAAGGTGGTTGGGGGTGGCTTGCTTGAGGTCGAAGAGCATATACCCGTGCTGAGGGGTTGTCGCATCTTTGAAGGCTTCCAACGCAAACGGTGTGCGGTCGGGATACATCTGTCTCGCCAGGTGCAGCAGTCGAGTGGTATCTCTCGGGTTTTTGAAGACCACCAGGTAGTGGGCATTTAAGCTGATGTTCCGATGTTCTTTGTTTTTACTCAACAGATTCTGCACAATGTAGATGATGCTGAGCCGTCGATGATGGCTGCCTTTGGTAAAGAGTTGGGTGACCCGCGCATCCGTCTCCGCCATGAGATCATCCAGAACCACCAAGGTGTCGGGTTCCAAATCGGCCAGGTTGGGTAGGCCTTCCACGAACGTGATGTGGGGCATTGCTGCATACGCTTCCTGCCATGCTCCGTAACACCACACGACTCGAGCAATGGGTGGGGTGATCATGCTGTCGGCGTGTTGAAGGAGCCTCCGAACGAAGTGCATTTTGCCGGAATCCGTCAGTCCTGCGATGACGCAAGTGAAGGGATGCTGCCACCGAGGGTCCATGGTTCGAGGTGTATCCGCTGTCGTGGTAACCCGCTCTTGTAAATTTGGTACGAGTGAACTGGAGTGGTGGTGGTGGGTACAGCGTTGGTCGTCGTTGTCTGTTCACTGCGAGTGATGATGGTGGTGGGTACAACGTCGGTCGTCGTTGTCTGTTCAGTGTGAGGGATGAAATCCGGTGGGTTTTCAGACGTAGTGGGTGTACTTGGTGTAGGTGTGGAGCTTGGTGTGGAGCTCGATGGGGCCACTACACGGGGTGTGGTGGTGACTGGGCTCGATACGGGGTTGACTGGTGCTATCTGTAGACCGGTTTCACTGGTGGCTGGTGTGCTCAGTTGGTTAAGTAGCGTGCTGACATAGGCTACGTCGTAAAACACACCTCCGTACAACACTCAGCAGGGTTAGCACTATCACCACAAAGCCCACTTGCGCTTTGCGCGTTTTGGGAGACGCTGTGTTCAGAGGCAGCTGCTGCTTGTCCATAGCATCGTGGTCGGACGTGGAATGAAGGATGACGGCAGTGGTGTCTGGCTTTATCGTCGTTTCACCTGGTTGGCCGCGACCCAGGAAGTGAAGGAACTGGGCCAGCCTTGCCATTTCACGAAATGAAACAGTTTGCCACGTCGACGTTCCGTTTTCAAAATCTGCTCCACCGTGTAGTAGTCTTGCTGTGTTTTTACTACAGGCTGTAATTCCATCTCGTAAAACGTCCCTAGCAACGGTTCCCCTTGAAGATCTTCCAGTTCATAGACTCGCTGCTGTCGGGGTAGGCGCCGTTTAATCAGGAAGTGCTCATCGCTCCAGTTGGGCAAGTAACTTTTCTCAAACTGACCTTTGACTTTACTGATCCGTACAGGGTCCCCGACCTTATACACCGCCTTCGGTACTCGTTGCGATTGCCTGGGGTACAAGATACGCCGGACTTGGGCTTCATTGCGTTGGGTGACGGTAATAGGGGCTCTCTCTATACTCTGGTGATAGGCTCGATTGTAACCACTCACAAGTTTCGGGAGAACATCGATGTACCGCCTTGTATTCTTATAGGTGAAATATTTATACATACGGCCTTTGAATGTCCTGTTGAACCTTTCCACCACGGAAGCCTTGGTCTCGTTGTACGTATGGAAGAAAAACACCTTCTGGGCTTTCAGAAACTGTTGGAACGGTCTGTTGAGGAATTCCGTGCCTTCGTCGGTTTGCAAATACAAAGGTTTGCGCCCGGTCTTGAAGATGTCTTTGAACGCCGCTATGAGATTCGCCTCCGTTTTCGTCCGGATGGGTACCACCCACGCATACTTCGATAGGATATACCGATTCCCATCGTTGTGTTTGGCAAAGGCGCTCATATCGACCAAATCAGCTTGCCACTGGGCATCTATTCTCCCACGATGACCCGGTTCCGTAGAAAATGGCTACGGACAGATCGATGTAATGTATAGGTGTCTTGTTTTCTTAACCAATCTCGGAATTGGGCACGTTGTATCCCCTGGGGTTTGGCCGCTCAATAGAGAGCCGACAATGCACTATAGGCCGCCGGACTGTCGGGACTGTAGTATAAGTTATCCAACACCTTCTCCCAGCGCTTCATGGTGACAAATGATGATGGACCCTGGCTCTATCGTCTATTTATAACGGGTATATCTTGGGCCGGAGTTTCTTTCTGATTTTCTTCGTTGGCTTCTACCAGCACATTGTCCATGGTAAATGACCAGTCCAACTCGTCAGATGACCGCTTGATAAGCACTTGATCCACATCTACCACGGCATCTTCCAATGCAGACCATAGATCAGGGTGAAGGGTAAAATGCACTGTACCCCCATCTAGCCGAGCCAATTGAGCAAAGAAGGGGCCGCGTCGGATGTACACATCGTGACAAGTGAATGAGGTCGCCGTCCAGTTCACCAGACAACACCCGTTTGAATTTGGTCCAGCCCTGTCGGGACAGACGAATGTGAGCCGGGCACGGTTGTGTAAGGTCCGCATCACAGATGTCCCCCACCTCCTCCATGATATCGACCTTATCCGCATAAACGTGCAGGAAGACCTCGGGGGTTAAGCTGAGATACGCCCGTATTATATACTCCGTCATGGTCAGTACGTGAATGGTACAAGATTTGACTGTCTCTCGTATTTATAGGGAGAACCCCGTGAGATCAAAGGATCGGCTGGTCATGTCACTGGGCTGACTGAGTCTAGCCGGATAATCAATGGCATCATCGTCTGCCTCCGCTTCATTGCTAGGTTTGGTAATTTGTTCATTGGGTTCTGCCGCCGCTTCACTCAGGGCACGAGCCCACTCCAACTGAACAGCTGACCGCTCGTCCGGTGTAAACAGCTGGTCCACGATAGGCACCACTTTCTCGAAGGCTGCCCACAGATCGGGGTCTAGGGTGAAGCCTCGCGTAGGGTCTTGGTAACGGCCCAGGCGTGGGAAGAAGGGTCCACGGTGTACGTAGATGCATTGTCTATGTGGATGAGTTTCCGTCGAGCTCACCGCTCAACACCCGTTTAAATTTGGTCCAGCCGTCACGGTGTAGCGTAACCGTATTCGATACGGTCTCAGCGCGCGACCAGCAAACATCTCCACGGTCTTCCACGAGGGTGACTTTATCTTCATAGACGTGTAACCCCACCCGGGGTGTAAGGGGAAGTATGGCTCGTAGGACAGGTGACATGGTTGACCCAATGACGAACGGTGAATGACACACACTCTGTCTGACCTCGTATTTATGGTGAGGTCCCACTGTCAATGCCACAGCGCCAGGGTCAATATAGTCTGGTTGTTCAGCATTTTGACCGGGAAATAAATGGTATAAAGATGATTCTTACACCATATGAGGAGAATGTGCCACAGAACAACATATCCAAAATCCGCAAAAATCCTCTTTGGGGAATTTTTTATGAGTGTTTCAATATTTTGTACATTTTTGCATGTTTTTGTATGGAAAAGGTAAAAAAGTAAGGATTTTATGTGACTTTTGGCGGTTCATTCACCTTCAAAGAAGAAAATGCAAAGTCTAAGTTGCTGAAAATTGTTACTTTGCAGAGAACTAAAATAGTTATTACCGCATTACTTCGGGTATAAGCCCAGGACTGGTGTTAGTATGGTATCAGCAAGTTTCCAACCCCATTGCATCGGATCCAGGTCATTGTTTGTGAGCTTAAACCAAAGTATGACTTGCAAGTGAACCCGCAAACTGTGAAAATATGCTGCTCTTTCTGTAAGTGGAAGCTTCTGTGGATCAATTGATGTTTTGCTTGTCGACTCCATCTCCATGTATTTAGCGTACCGTAGACTGTTCAAAGAATCATCTGCTCTGCTTCCATATAAGAAAGCATATACCCGGATACCAGCTTTGCCAATCTATTCCACTGTCGAAGAAGGTGACATACAAAGGCATAACGATGCAATATGTCAACTCTGTGCGTGCAAGGTATGGCGACTGTTGCATCATGTTTGATGGCTACGAACAGGGTCCATCAATTATAGATCACGAGCACCAGCGAAGAGTTGGAAAAACATGTGCTGATATTCAGCTTAGTGAATATACGAAGGCTAACAGTGACCAGCAGACCTTTCTCTCGAATGAGAAGAACAAAAGTCAGTTCATCACGTTGCTGAGTCGATGCTTGGAAGCTGATGGTCAGATCTTGCACAACAGTACTGGAGATGCTGACACATTGATAGTGGAATGTGCCCTTCAATTTGCAAGACAAGGAAGAGAAGTGAGTGTAGAAGCAGATGACACGGATGTACTTGTCCTCTTGATGTACCACTGGAACCAGAATATGGCTGATATACACTTCCATTCAGAGGCAAAGAGGTCAAAGAAAGGTTTGAAGGTGTGGAAAGTTCAAGACCTTGTTAACAAAGCTGGCAAAGTAGTAACATCCCATCTCCTGTTCATCCATGCGTGGAGTCGTTGCGACAACACCTCTGCCACATATGGGCATGTCAAAACCAGAAGAAGATAAAACAATCAGAAGAATTGCAGCAAATATCCTTCTTGATGACCGATCCTGAGGCGACAGTGGAATAGATTGGCAAAGCTGGTATCCGGGTATATGTTGTCTTATATGAAGGCAGAGCAGATGATTCTTTGAACAATCCACGGTACGGTACGCTAAATACATGGAGATGGAGTCGACATGCAAAACATCAATTGATCCACAGAAGCTTCCACCTACAGAAAAAGCAGCATATTTTCACAGTTTAAGAGTTCACTTGCAGGTCATACTTTGGTTTAAGCTCACCTCTTAAACATGACCTGGATCCGATGCAATGGGGTTGGAAACTTGCTGATACCATACTAACATCAATCCTGACAGACTTGGATGCAGCGCCAGAGAGCTTACTGACGTTTGTAAGATGTAAATGCAAAATTTCTGCCAGAAATCCATGTGGCAATAACAGTTGCTCTTGTCGTAAACATGGACTGAAATGTGTAACAGCCTGTGGAGTCTGCAGAGGAGAAAGTTGTCAAAATACAGGGCCGTAGCCAGGATTTACTGAGGGGTGGTTCGCCTTCACTCCAAAAGGGAACATCAGAGGCTTATACCCGAAATATTGCGGTAATATCTATTTTTTTAGTTCTCTATAAAGTAACAATTTTCAGCAAATTACACTTTGCATTTTCTTCTTTGAAGGTGAATGAACCGCCAAAAGTCACATAAAATTCTTACTTTTTTACCTTTTCCATACAAAAACATGCAAAAGTGTACAAAATATTGAAACACTCATAAAAAAAATTCCCCAACGAAGATTTTTGCGGATTTTGGATATGTTATTCTACTCCGAATTCTGCTTCGTTTGACACCAAAAGCAGCTTTATACCATTTTTTTCTGGGTAGCACCTATATTTCATCTTCTACTACCAGGCTAATAGGGCACAGACTATTGTGAGGCCAACCAACCGTCGCTGGTTCCAGCGTGAGCGCTCGTGGTCCATAGCCCGATCATCAAGGATGGCTGTCATAGTCCAGTAGTGGTGAGTGATGGCACACCTCTCCATCGAGTGCACTTTGTCGAGGACCGCTTCTGTGAACTTTTTCAGGATCTGGCGTCGCCCCTCGTTGTCGTCGCCATCTGCAAACATGGACCGGACCACTGCTCGGTAACCCGTGAGTGAATTAACCACGGTGGCATGCTGTAAAATGCGAGTCGCATAGGGCTGGATCTCCGTCATGGCTCTGCAACCGTAGAAATGAAGGTGTGGGATCCAGAGGGACGTGTTTTATAGACCATGTCACACATGCGCGCCTAGATGTAGCTCTCGGGTGTAGTCCGTGATACGTAATATTCTGATTGGTTATGTGGCTCCTATAGCGATAGTACCTTATCGACAATGGGGACTACTTGTTCCAAAGCCGTCCATAGATCGGGGTCCAGGGTAAAACCACCGTCGTTCAGACAGAGGAGTCGAGCGAAAAAGGGACCGCAGAAAATGTAGACGTAGTCACACAGGTGAATGCTATCACCGTGCAGGTCACCCAACAACACCCGTTTCAAGGTAGTCCATCCTTCCGGTGACAAAGAGACGTGCGCTTTGGGTTTAGGCGTACACCAACACCTAAGTCCGCTATCGATGAGGTCCACTCGTTTGGGGTACAACAATAGGGTGCAGCCAGGTGTAAGCCTCTGGGTAGCCACAGTCCCTTCTTTCACCTCGGGGTGTAGTAAGTCATCCACCTCGGGGAGTACATCTTTCAGGGCCATCCATAAGGGTGGACAGAGTGTGATATAGGTACCTCCACTCTGTTCCAACCGGGGAAAAAGGGAATCCTCTCCAGCAGTGCGTATGTGCACACCGACTTCCACGTGCATGAAATCCCTTTCGGGTTCTTTTCCCTGTAACAATCGTGTCAATAGAGTCCAGCCTGATGGCGATAACAAAATCTTCACCTTCTGCGGTGCGTCTTGGACCAGCTCCAGGTGATCGTCATTGACGATGAGGTAGACGTCGGACGTCAGTTGGAATAACGCAAGCTCTGTTCCGCTCGCTGCCATGGTGGGGAATGAAAAGCGAACGGTGAGAGAGGTGGCTTTATAGTGCACCTGTTGGGTAGGGTTTTATACACAGTGTGAGTCATGGGCACTTGTTATACTCGCTTGCGCCATAAGGTCAATAAGGTTAGAAATGCGCTTTTTTCTACTACGTCCTGTGACGGCCCTTCGTGAAAGTCCGTGATTGTTCGGTAGTGTAATGTTATTTTGTATAGGATTTCATTTAACATGAGATTTCACTAGTCAAAGCTTAAGCACAAAATGAGGATAAATAGGCCAATGAATGCAGCAATGCCCTAAATATTCCCACTTTTATACAACTACATAGAAGTACCCGGATGTAGGCGCGGACGCAGGCGAAAGCCTTCTAGTACCCGGATGTAGGCGCAGACGTGAGCGAAATTCTAGTACCCGTCCATTGGTTCTTTTATCGATCGCTCATTGGCTCTTTTTTCTCGACCGCTGATTGGTCCAAATGGAACTGCCCATCCCTCCCAGGTTAATTTACAATCCCCTTTTTTTGATTCAAGCTCTGTATATCGATGCCGTAACATTGTTGCCGAACATTGCCGAAAGGGAGACCTTTTGACTTGGATGTGACCTTTGACCTTTTGACCCGACATTCTTCCGCGCACTGCCGGTGATGCCGCGCACTTCCGGATAACCCGCGCGCGCGCGCGCGCTGCGGCCGGGGCCGGGCCGGGCCGGGCCGGGGAAAACCGCGGAGGTTGAACATCCGGACCCTACGTCTAAGGGGAACATTGAAACTCTTCTGTGTTCGAAGGTAGTTTTAGTGAAACCCGGAAGTGACGTCTGTGCGCAGAACCCACACCACCACCCAACCCCAACCATGGACCCCTAGTGGTGGGTCAAACACACCCCCACGCATCCCCCAACATGCCTGCTTTCTATACTACGACCAGACGGCGCATGCGCAGACCCTTGAACACGGATGAACCCTGAGTCCAGTCAGATGCTCCTCCACGAGAGCTTCAACATAAGACCTCATACGACTCCATCGGACCCATAGTGACCCCTGTCGGCGCCAAAATGTCTATTTCCATACACTTTCTCTACTGCGCATGCGCAGAATGACGTCAGTTCCACGTCACACCCAGCCCGTTGGATACTCCCTCACGTATGCTTTACATGGATACCTCACTCGATCCAATCGGCCCAATAGGGGCCCACCTAAACCCCAACACGTCTATTTCTATACTACGGCCAGACTGCGCATGCGCAGACTATTGACAACGAACGACCCACTAGCCCAGGCGGATGCTCCCTCACGAGAGCTTCACACTGATACCTCATACGACACCATAGGATCATGAGGGGCTCACCTAAACCCTAACACGTCTATTTCCATACCCTTTTCCCAGAATTCCCTGTCTGCGCATGCGCAGAATGTGGACAACGGCCGAGACCCTAGTCCAATCGGATGCCCCCTCACGTAGGCTTCACATTGATACCTCACTCAACTCCATCGGCTCATTAGTGGCTCACCTACATCCCAAAACGTCTATTTTCATACCCTTTCTCTATTGTGCATGCGCAGAATGACGATATTTCAACCCCACACCCAGCCCGTCGGATGCGCCTTCACGAATGCTTCACATTGATACCTCATACGACTCCATCGACCCACTAGTGGCCCACCTAGACTCCAAAACGTCTATTTCCATACCCTTAGTCTACCGCGCATGCGCAGAATGACGATATTCCAACCCCACACCCAGTCCATCAGATGCTCCCTCACATAGGCTTCACATTGATACCTCATACGACTCCATCGACCCACTAGTGGCCCACCTAGACCCCAAAACGTCTATTTCCATACCCTTGGTCTACCGTGCATGCGCAGAATGACCATATTCCAACCCCACATCCAGCCCATCGGATGCCCCTTCACATAGGCTTCACATTGATACTTCACTCGACTCCATCGGACCACTAGGGGCTCCCCTAGATCCCAAAACGTCTATTTCCATACCCTTGGTCTACCGCGCATGCGCAGAATGACCCTATTCCAACCCCACGCTCCGCTCATCGGATGCCCCCTCACATAGGCTTCACATTGATACTTCACTCGACTCCATCGGACCAATAGGGGCTCCCCTAGATCCCAAAACGTCTATTTCCATACCCTTGGGTCTACCGCGCATGCGCAGAATGACGATATTTCAACCCCACACCCACCCCATCAGATGCCCCCTCACATAGGCTTAACATTGATACCTCATACGACCCAATCGGACCATGCAGCGTATTTGAATTCTGGGGACTACTTTTTCTCCGCGGAGGCAGACCGCATCACCACCAGACCGCATCACCGCGGAGGAATACGCACACCCCATTCACCCAGACCGGAAGTGACGTCATACATGACGTCACACTTGCGCAGAACACCGCCACAAAGTCTCATACCTTGAGCTGGAGTTACCATACCATAATTTTGAGGGTTCCCGATTTGCCATTTCTAGCCATTGAACATAGGCAAATAACCTGCGCCACTTTCGGGCGCCCGAAAAAACTGCGGGTAACCGTCCTTCCTCTACTACTCCCGACATCTCCTTCACATGTCCTAATAATTTCAAATAGTGGAAAATCTGTGTTAAATTGAAATTATATGTTCATTATTAAACAAATATTTAAAATGTTTTTGGACTATGACTAAATTTGTTGCCATGACAATAGAATAAACATGGGAATCAGATAGATATGATAGTTAAAAAATATTCAAGTGTTTGACCATCAGAAAGAAAGTTAACTGGTGACCCTATATTATTTATTTGTCTTTAGATGATAGAGTGAAATTTTGAGAGAAAAAAAATGATGTTCATTTTTATCTAAATGTCCTATTTATCCAAGGAATAGACGCAACCTGGGCGAGGAAGGCATATATAGATCTTATATCAACAATAGTCAGTGTCTTGAATTGAGTTTGTATTTAAACAAATCAGAGTATTGCATTTAAAAACAAATAGGTCAGGGGTCAATTTGAGATAAAGAAAAATTTGAACATTGTGAAAGTATGGCTAATACTATACTCGAGTCTCATTATTGCTACATCGGTGACATGATTTTTTCCTCAAATTGTATCAAGTTTGGCATGTATCCATACAAATACAAATTACATTTAAACCAATGATCAAAACGAGCAAGTTGTGGTCAAATCTTATGGTCACGGTGAAACGACTGAATGTGGGTCAAACTGCTTTCTCGGAAATTCTACCACATCGTATGTGGAAACCATTGATTATCACAAGTACCTAAATTTCAGGATAATAAATGCAGTAAGCATAACTTATCTAATTCCGCTTAAGCCGGTGCTAGAAGCCGTGTGGTTACTTCGTAGTCTCCACATGAACAGCAGCAATAATAACGCGGCTGAGATATTAAGGCTACGTCCGAGAATCCACCGTATTCTCGGGTCTGAATGTTAGATGTCGACGAATACTTTCCTGTCATATGGTTGCTTTTTAGTCACCAGACGTCGTCAATTTTCCCCACCTCTTTCATATATCGCTCCAATTTACACATATTCAATCCATCTTGCGTTTTATTATTTTCATTTCATACACACAGTGCAATTGGCACTATCTGTCATACGAATTATACCTCTTCCGATTCCTGACGCGAAAATTCTTTTATGGGCGACGGCTGAGTAATAAATGTCGGATCTGAGGTTTGCTATTTGATAATCACAGAAAATAAGGTCTGGTCATTTCAAGAGAAATATATTCAGCAGATTGTTACACTCTTAAAATGAAAGTTATATTTAACAATATAAATATCCGATTATATGAAGTGTTATATTTGTAACACTCTCAGAAAATGTTGAATAAACATGTTTTATATAAAACATTATACTGCTGTATCCGGAGCAATACAAGAATTTACAATGCTGAATTTAACACCATTGTAAAGTGTTGTAGGCTTATTGCTCTTGATAGAGCACTATAATTTTGGATATAACTCTCTTTTTTTTAACACTTTCTGAGAATGTTACAAATAATAAAATATAATGTTGTCACTGCTCGGACATTTATAATGTTAAATACAGCACTTTCATTCAAACACTTTTTAGAGTGTTATACGCAACACCAACGCTTTTACTTATCTCGATACAACCTATACACTTGACAATAAATCAAAAAATATGTCAAACGATCAGTTTGAGTTCGAACTGTCGAACGAGGCATTGATGAATTCAAATCTGCGTGTTCTTCATGAAAGCTCCAATTCGTGATTTCACTTTATTCGAATAACTATTCTGACAATGTTTGTGGTTATATTTTTAGTTTGAGAAGAATAGGTTATAAAGTAAGCTTGAATTCAAATGTCGGAAATGGCTTTTTGACCGAAAATGCTACATATATGGTAACACAATTTTACGCGAATAGGCCTACAAGTAAAAAGTTTGTTCACAAAATATGACTTACCCATCTTTGAGCTTTTTCTGTATATCAAGCACAAACAAAAACAAAAAACAACAACATGTATCTCGTTATAGCCGGCGGTGGTGGCCAAGATGAAGTCATCTTTAAATGACTTGTATGATATTATTTTTACTTTTTGACCCCTATATTTATTCATGAATTCCACGGGAAAGCGGACATCGCTAAAAACGGACCTTTTTCGCAGAAAATTCACTCCATGCACAGTTTCTGATCAGCATCAGGTTTGTTTTATATTCGCTTCCTGTAATTTCTGGCCGAACACATCAATAACACAGAAGACGTGATCCATGTGCGAATTATTTGCTCAATAATTTATAAAACTGACCAACTCGGGAAATTCTAGCAAGTTGTTTTTACTGGAAGCATATACCATTTTACAGATCTGTAGTGTAGCAATATATGCGTTTGACAGGAACTGTATACATTGTTAATAAAATTCTTTCGTCGAGAAGATTTAAAATGCACACTCGTTATTTCGTCACGGAATCAGGTGATTCCGTCAAAGACGTGTTTAGACCCATCCTCCATAATGCAGGTCTAGGTATACTCCGAACCCGCCTTTGTCAGACGAATCAGGACTATAGTGATGCTGGGGTAGACCTAGCCCGTATGTTGACCCGATCAACTTTTATCATCCTTGGGAATACTGTGTGTTAGTATGAGATGTCATATTAGAATGACAAAAACGGAGCCGCAAATTCTTTCCGTCACGGACATGTCCAAAGATTATACGGTGACAATAAATCAGCAATATGTTTCGGGCAGATTATTCAAAATTTGGGAACACATTTTCTGTAACAGGCTCTTCAAATTTAAATAATACCATTGCATGCAAACCGTGATTCCGGAACCGTGGGATTCATGTATTAGATTTTCTGATTCAGCATTGCTCCAGAAAACTAGTCTATTGAGGCTTTTTGGAGAAAATTGAAATTTTAACTTTTCATAGATATAAGCTTCGAAAATACAGACAATTTTCATGGAATTTCTATCTAATACGATACTTTAATATAGCAGACCATATTTTTCAGAAATAACCCTGGTGACTCATTTTATCATTTATTTTTGATCTTGAAGTATTTATTATATCAGTGTTTGTGAAATAATTTAAGCCTCTAAAATGCTTGAAATGAAAAAAAGGCAGGGGAGACTACTAGTAGTATGCTGATAGTGTAACGTACCAAATAGATGGCGCTGCGGCAAATATGTAGCCATCATCCGGGGCCTTTGCCGGTCATTTCGGCTCTCATTTCTTATGCTCAGACGCAACCTCCCCACAGCGCATGCTGCATTTCGCAGGCTCCATTATATTAGACCCCCAGCGAGGTGGTTGGCGCCGTACGAGATATGTGGTGTTGATTTTGTCTTGTAGCACTAGTTCAACAAGCGGAACCCTACTGATATTTAATTTTGTGATATTGATTATGTAATCAATATCACAAAACTAAATTTAATGTCAGAAGGGTTCAGCTTGTTGAACTAGTTGTAGCACCAGTGAAAAATAGTCATCGAGTTAACAAATCAAAAACAATGCTAACTGCTCCATCTCAAATCGTATGGTAGCGCGTGGTAACAACAACAACAACAACACCAACAACGTTGATTAGTGTGGATTTTTACGCGAAAATCAGATTAATCAAATCTTTCCACACCTTTTCAGTTTTTTGACGACTTCCCTCCCAATCTTGGTAAACCAAGATGGTAAATCAGGGGAATATTCCGTGATATTATGTCCCGTGATATTATTATATCTGAGTTTACTGAGATTACCTCTCCTGGCTTGGTGTGTGGTCATGAAAATGCACCCACTTGTCAATCCAGACACAAGGAATATATTGAATTATGTCTCCCCCAACTATGTTGGGGGGAGACATTTAGTGTTTGTGCTGTCTGTCTGTCTGTCAGTCTGGATGTCTGGATGGATGTCTGTCCGTCCCCTTGCCTTGTCTGCAAGATATCTTGAGAACTACTGGATGGAATTTCACCAAACTTGGATGGAAGCTTCATTGGGATAGCCCCCTCATTTGATTAGGTTTTGGTGTATGTGCGTGCATTCATCCGTGTCCTGTGTCCTGTGTCCGTCCGTCCGTCCATCTACTTGTACATGTATACACAGGCCTTGTCTGCAAGATATCTTGAGAACTACTGGACGGAATTTCACCCCACTTGGATGGAAGCTTTAGTGGGATAGCCCCCTCATTTGGTTAGATTTTGGTGTGTGTGCGTGCATTCATCCATGTCCGGTGTCCGTCCGTCCGTCCATCTACTTGTACATGTATATACAGGGCTTGTCTGCAAGATATTTGGAGAACTACTGGATGGAATTTCACCAAAACTTGGATGGAAGCTTCATTGGGATAGCCCCCTCATTTGATTAGGTTTTGGTGTATGTGGGTTCATTCATCCGTGTCCGGTGTCCGTCCGTCCGTCCATCTACTTATACATGTATATACAGGGCCTGTCTGCAAGATATCTGGAGAACTACTAGATGGAATTTCACCAAACTTGGATGAAAGCTTCATTGGGATAGCCCCCTCATTTGACTAGGTTTTGGTTTGTGTGCATGCGTTCATCCGTGTCCGGTGTCCGTCCGTCCGTCCATCTACTTGTGCATGTATATACAGGCCTTGTCTGCAAGATATCTTGAGAACTACTGAATGGAATTTCACCACACTTGGATGGAAGCTTCAGTGGGATAGCCCCCCTCATTTGATTATGTTTTGGTGTGTGTGCGTGCATTCGTCCATGTCCGGTGTCTGTCCGTCCGTCCATCTACTTGTACATGTATATACAGGCCTTGTCTGCAAGATATCTGGAGAACTACTGGACAGAATTTCACCAAACTTGGATGGAAGCTTCATTGGGATAGCCCCCTCATTTGATTAAGTTTTGGTGTATGTGCGTGCATTCATCCGTGTCCGGTGTCCGTCTGTCCATCCATCTACTTGTACATGTATGTACAGGCCTTGTCTGCAAGATATCTTGAGAACTACTGGACGGAATCTCACTCCCCTTGGATAGAAGCTATAGTGGGATAGCCCCCTCATTTGATTAGGTTTTGGTGTGTGTGCGTGCATTCATCCATGTCCGGTGTCCGTCCGTCCGTATACTTGTATATGTATATACAGGGCTTGTCTGCAAGATATCTGGAGAACTACTGAACAGAATTTCACCAAACTTGGATGGAAGCTTCATTAGGATAGCCCCCTCATTTGACTAGGTTTTGGTGTGTGTGCCTGCATTCGTCCGGTGTCCGTCCGTCCGTCCATCTGCTTGTACATGTATATACATGCAGGCTTTGTCTGCAAGATACCTTGAGAACTATTGGATGGAATTTCACCAAACTTGGATGGAAGCTTCATTGGGATAGCCCCCGCATTTGATCAGGTTTTAGTGTATGTGTGCATGCATTCATCCGTGTCCGATGTCCGTCCAACCGTTCATCTACTTGTACATGTATATACAATGAAAATCGCTTCTTTGTAATTAATATTTTTAGATACGCAGCTTTGTTTAAGATACTTATTGCTACATTCATTTTATAGCACTTTCCCTTAAATTATGTGCCCATTCAAGGCAAGGTGGGAGGTTGGGGGAGACGTATGTTTTTGCCCAAAAAAACAACCAGCATAGGCTTCATGCCGGAGCGGCAACTCAAGGGTCAAAGCGGAACCTCTAGTTTCAATTTGAAAGAAGAAAAATAAAAAAAAAACCCAACTAAATAATAATAATAATTTCATGTTTACATATATTTTGTTTACTTTTAGTCAATGGGTATGTCAATCGGGCTTAACCCAGTTATAAGAGTCCCAAATTCAGCGTCAAATTGATCTACAAGTGTTAAACAATAGTGCTGGACCACTATTCCCCCCATGTAGTACCTGCAGATGAAATATTAGCCAAATCCTTCTCAATAATAATTTTTCATTTCATATTTCTTGATTTTTCAGAGGAATTTGACTTTAATTGAGCTAAATTTACTTCGTTATATTGTTTGACACTTGTAAATCAAGTTGATGCTGTATTTGGGGTTCTTTTATTGGGTTTCTTTTATTGATTTGAGATCGATTAATCAGCATTGTTTTATTGACTTGAGATAGCTAGGTCCTGTGAAGTTGGCTTGGATCAGCTTGACAACGTTAAGGCTTTCGACATCAAAAGGATAGAGATAGGCAAGGTTTTGTTATGCTGATCACAGCGCCCAATCAGAACAGATTATACAATATAGGCTACCCTGGTAAATTGGGGAGGATGGCATTTAACCTTTTCGGCCGTATTCAATTCTTCATTGGCCATTATGGGCTATAGCCTATCAATCTAGGTAGACCAAGATGGTAAATCAGGGGAATACCATCTAGATGTAACGCTATGAAAACTTTTTGCGAAATGTTCGCCGATATTCTGCGAGATCCCCATAATGAGCCAATCACTAACATTTCTGACTTTTCTCTCTGACAATCAATGATTTACTTCACAGAGATCAACATCTTCATGCGGCACAATCTTTTGATATTTTCTACCCCCTAACAAAGCTGCAGCTTTTTCGGCAGGAGTAAACTCTTTGATCTTCACGGACACTTGGAAATGATGCCATAAATATGATACCGGTACTGTTTCCCGAGTATCAGGGATACTGTTTCCCGATAATGTTTATATGTTAGTCCACGTGCTACCGTGTGTAATTACTGTGGGCGTGATTTCAACACACTATTCACCTGATTGGCTAACAAATGTAGTTTCAGATTCGCATGGGATTTATATAGGGCTGAAGTCATCTATATAATATTCCGTGATATTATATCTGAGTTTACTGAGATTGATAGCCTATATGCCTACGGGCGACAGTGATCTATTTTGGATGACCCGGTGCTATTTCGGACAACTCGTGCTGAGTACATGTGCTGCGGCATTCATGAGTATACACTTGTTTGAAAAGGAGTTGAAACTCATCATTGTTCAAAATTTTAGCCATCTGGACTATTTTATTTTCTGTCGAAAAATCAACGATGAAAAAGTACGAACTATTTTTCACCTAAAATTTTGGCGAGGAATTAAATTTTCTGAGCGCACAAATTCACCAAATGTGTGTAAAATACCTCCCATTTATCAAGGAGATACCCTGCCTTTCTTCAATTCTATGTGTCCATTTTGGCAATTAGTGCAGTGTGAGTCAAACTTAAATGTGCAAGAAATTTGAAACAAGGCTGCCCTTGCCCTCCATGCCTTGTCAATGGCACTTGCTGCATTGGCTTGCCTTTCAGCCTGGGTAAAGTTGATGCAATTTTCTCTTACGAATTCATTGGCTAGATTTCCCCACTGGCACTTCTGAATTTACCACTGAGAAAATTGTGAAAATCTCACTTTTTGAGCATCATCGCGAGCATAACGACTTTACTGCCTCTTCTATCCATTTTCCGTTTTTGCTGTCCATGGCACATGGTTAAAATTTAAATTCTTTATTTGGTGCGAGCATATAAGATCTGTGTGAATTGCACCGTAAATTTGATAGCCTAGTAAGATGGTTGCCTTTTGATTTGTCGTTTTGATGATCACGGGGTTCGAGAGGCATGGTGTTTATTCATTGTTGATACATACCAAATTTTATGAAGACTGTGCGGTACATATCTCGTGCATGCGTGTATATGTTCTCGGTCATTTATCAACGTAGCAGCTGATCTCTCCTTATCAACACAGAATCGATCATTTCTGTCCGTTTTAACATGTAGTACATTGTACATTTGGAAGTAAGCTTTATATTGTATAAATTGGGATATTTATCTTTTCAGTCTCGGCGAATATCTACATGTACACTCTTACTTAACGATATTTATTGTGTCACAAATATGCCTCGCGGAAACACACCATATGGGCAAATACCAATGAATACCTGCTGTTGTCGACAGACTACAAGTATGTGGTGTCAAGGCCCAACTAACATTTCATTAAAATAAGCCAAACATCATTTTTAAAATCTGCTCAAAAGCGAGAATGCTTTTGAATAACCCCTAAAGGATACTTCCACAAATCACGATGGATAATTCAAAAAGATGGAGTTCCACAGAATCTTCCATGCATTTATTGCCATGTGAATTTTGTTTGCATTAATGTACTAGATGTATGTAGAGCTACATGTATAGGTCATAAACCTCATGTTGAAGTTTTTGGATGTAAGATTATTATCAGGACTTTGACTTCCGGCGAACATTGATTGGCCATTATACCTGACTGGGCCACAAATGGTCTGTGGCATATTTTAAAATGTTTCTATAATTTTTGACTCAAAAATATATCAAAACCACCTTTTCAAATTTTAATCGGAAAAAACTCTGGGCCAGTTTGATTGGCACCTCCGAAATTTGCCATAATGGTGTACTGGGCTGGATGATCCTATTTCTGGCGGTCTCATCTCGAAAAAATGGTGGGGAATGCAGGGTACGAATTATAAAATGTTAAGGGCAGCCATTTCAAGGCCACTTTGGCCTTGCTGGCATCTAATTACCTAGAATTTGCAAAGGGGCACCAAGGCAAACAGGGAGGGCATACAAAGCCATTGACTTGCGCATGGCCTTGGGTGTAATTCGCGCCAGGGTGCGAATTACACCCAAGGCCATGCACAAGCCAATGGCTTTGTATGCCCTCCCTGTTTGCCTTGGTGCCCCTTTGCAAATTCTAGGTAATTAGATGCCAGCAAGGCCAAAGTGGCCTTGAAATGACTGTTCTTAACATTTTATAATTCGTACCCTGGGAATGTATGCTGAATTTTCCATATGTTTGAGCGGGAAGGCCAGGCTACCTGGTGTGGTGGGTCATTTGTGGCGAATATTAGGGAATATAAGTTTTCTCAAGATGTGCTTGGCCAATTTACTACATATTAAGTAAGGCGAATATTTAGTGGTGTGTGATCAATACCAAGATAGACTGGGCCACTGTCACAAACATTTCTCTTAGTGGCATGCTTGGTGATATAGATTAGCTTGACAAATTTGAAGTTCACCTCACATTATGCTGTGCAAACAGGTGGATGTTTTCATTCTAGCTCTCTTTGTTTATTTAAGGTGGTCCTGTCCCATGTTAGGGTTGAGATACTAGTACTGTTGTCACAACATGGTTGAGTAATTCACCTTTTTGTACCCAAACCCTGAATCAATGCTGGCAGCCTGCCCACCAAGGCATTCATAATCTATCCATATAGGTCAACCCAAGCCTTATTGTGACCATGCTGGCTTATGATTTTGATCGATGAATGGATATAGGTTCAGTTGAAAGGTTCATAGGTCAATGGGAGAGTATAACGTCCCAGCATATTATACTGAATTGTTAAATATGGCCTGAGTTGTTGAGCTTAATCTCTCAGCCCAGCCCTCGCAAGTCCTAAAATGACCTCGGCAAAAAAACCGCTGAGGCAAATGGTTCTTGCTTCAGCTAAAATAAGTTTTGCTTCAGCACTTTTTTCCCTCCCAAGTCTTTTGATATCAATCATATTGATATTCAGATATATTCGGAAACCAGAGTAGAGCAATTAAGATTGATTATGATCATAAATCCTGGTTAACTCAAAGTTAATTGGTCCATTTATCATAAAACCCCAAGGCTTACTGAACTCAAACCATGCAGACACTCGTCTGGTCTTGTCACTGCAACTGAAATTTGCCATTGGGTAATATTGTCATATCATTTACATTCATTTGTTCATCTTTCTTGTTAACATCATATCAAGAATGATTCTGTCTACATGGCGTATAGGAGCACACATTGTCCCAGGACATCTCAGGCATGGCGGAACAGGTGGGGCCGGGGGAACCATGGCCCCCCCAATATTTTCAGCAAAAAAAAGAAGAAAAAAAAAGGCAGAAACAGATGATAAAAAAAATAAAGAGAAAAACCTATATCTGTATTGAATGCAGATTGTACTTTTCAGTAAGCATGAGGGCCGCCCTTGCTCATTCCATAATCCCAATTAAGTCATGGTTCGTCTGTCAAATCCAAGCCATGACGGATATAGCTTGCACACTACAACAAATATCAGCCACTTCAACAGGAAATATTTGTGAGCTTATGATCTCTCTGAACATGCTCATATTTGAACGAATTAAGTGCCAGTCAATGTCTCCATCTGGCTGCTTTGAAGTCGGATGTTTATAGGCTATCCGAGATTTTTTATGTAATCTATGGTAATAGATTTACATTATGGGGGCATGAATTAAGTTTGAAGATATCCTTCCGCCGTCCGACCAACGTTCACATCCTAAAGAAAGAGTTCTTGAGCTCATCCTTGATATTGTCTGTATTTTCTGTTTATCGTGATATTGTTTTCTTTCTTGAGTCTATTACTTTAACAATAGATATGTTACAATACTCCTTTGTATCTTAAAGTGTTCTCTTACAGCGTTTTGCTGGTCCCAGTGTCTCAGTTCGCGCGTAAATAGGCAGGGGGTTGTCGGGGTTGTCCTCGAGTGATTTGACTTGATCACTGCTGCAAACTTATTCTTCTTCTAGGAGACGTCTTAGTTCGATAGAGGCGCTATAATCTATTCTTTTAATCAGTCTCTTCTTCGTAATGTTTCCGTAAAATATTCTTGACAAACCCTGTTGCAAGGAATGTTAATTTTGTGCCGAGTTCGAGTGTACCATTTCCCGTTAATTTACGGTACGGTATATGTCGAGTTGACAAGAATCGGGTCAGTCTGAAATGGTGAAATCAGCATGAAGACCGGGGTCGGTAAAGGTAGGTGCACACAGAGCTTAGTGCCTGCGTGATCGCAGCCGCAAGACTCTTTGCGAGGACGCAAATGTCTGTGTGCACTGGAGACCGCAGTCATTTAGTGCTTGCGTCCCGGGGCGCAGTCGGAATCGCAAGGATCAAAATGATTTGATATTTGTCGGAGCCGTATTCGCCGCAGCCATAGGACGCAAGACAGCGCAAGCAGTGTGCACCGCTCGCCTGCGCGTTGATAGAATTTGCCGGCAATCTATTACCTCTCGACCAATCAAATCGTTGCTGTTACACCACATGATTTCAAGATTGAGGCAATCAACTATAATTTATTGATGGCAGCCTTTTTTGTCTGTCAACCTCGTTTCCAGGGGCCATTATGCGCAACCTCCTTCCCAGGGGCCATTCCGCTTTTTTTTACCTAGGGACGACGCTGGCTGACAAGGATCGCAGCAATTATTGCGTCCTCGATGTCACACATGATCGCAACAGTCTAGAAAATTGCGTCGTCGCATGACTTTGGGGGGATACGGCTTGCGGCTGCGATCACGCAGTCACAAGCTCTGTGTGCACCTACCTTAAGGGGTGGAAAAATTCTAAAACTGATGTCTCATTGTTCAATCAAATAGATGTTTATTCCGCTGAAAGCGTAATAATGTTTCATTAAGGGGAATTAGGACTTGTGACATTTTTGAAAGTCATTTTGTCGAATTACTTCAAAGAAATAGTCATATTATCTTGTGTTTAATTGTGTTTCCTATCTTTCTGAGATGAAATAATGCACCCTTGATAACTGAGTGCCTTTTTGAAAATTTCAACCTGACAAACAAAATGTCAAAATCTCTCAAGTCCCCCTGATTCTTAATGTAAGAAGAATAAAGAGTGTTGTTTATTGGAGCAAAAATCTCAAGAGAAGCATTGTCTTGTAAACAAAGATGCGTCTTTCACAACCTGTGCCCCCCGCACACTATTTGGATCATATCATATTAGTAGGTCCTTCGTCATCTACACCAAGAAAATGCTTTGCCATAATCACTGATAATAAAGATACTTGAATCCTGACCCTGTCGTATGGATGACTTTTGGGTGTCAAACGTTCGTATCTCGGGTGTGTGCTTGCATGCTCATCACGTGCGCAACTGTGGTCGTCCAATCGCTGAATGGAATTCACGCGTGTTGTTCAAATAGACGCTCGACCAGCTAATCAGCTGACTGACTGTCCATGTGCTGTCCTTTTTTTGTCGTTAGAGGTGGACCTCAAACATCAGCCCCTGTTGATCTGTTTTCACAGTTATTCAGGTTGTAAAGGTGAAAGGTTAAGCATCTACGTTTCTCGAGTATTGTTTTTTTTGCCCAGAATGAACTGGAACAATGCAAGGACTTTATATGGTTAAAACATGGGAGGCTCCGTGGGTATTTTGTTGGAGCCTAAATCACGACTCCACGGTTCCGCGGCTGAGTGACCTACTTTCGAGTGGAACGTAAACAAAGCCACGTGGCACGCTATAGCATTGCTGAGGTGTGAGAATCGAGGTATTTTAAATAGCTGTTGTGTGCAAGATTAACAATTTCTTGGACTCGTACATGCGACGTTTTCTTCTTTGATGTTACCAGAAGTAATCTGTTTGTCTAGAAATCATTACAATGGGCTACTTAGAGTGAAAATAAGACTTTTTCACCACTGTTTATCGTGGTGTTGTTGTTGTATACGCATGATATAACCACAATAATCAATTGATACATTTTATCACCAGAATATATATATATATTTAAAATAAAAATATTTATACATTTTTTTTACTCAAATATATACTAAACAAGACAGTGTTAGTGATTGTGTGGCTATATACAGTACACTCTAATATGAGTGAAAGCATTATATAGCTAGGCTACTACCCTCCACCACACCATGAAGCAACAACAAAAATCTACCAGTATAACCATGAGAATACCTAATGTAAAACTGGAAACCAAAAATAACAATACAAAAAATTAAATATTTAACAAAAAATTATATTCCCATAAGGTTGAGAGAAATGAAACAGAAATTCAACCGAATATGCCATTTCTCGTAGTATTACCAGTACTAAAGTTTAGTGGGCCTAGAGAATTCATTTTACACAGTAAGAAGTAGTCATTAGTCTATATAATCTGATAGCATAGTATTTATACCCCCCGCAACGAAGCTTGTCCATCCGTCTGTCCGTCCGTCTGTCTGTAGACACACTACTCCTAAGATTTAGCTTCTATTTTAATGAAACTTTACATATTGCATGTCATATTTACAAGGCGAAATTTTTATTTTTGACATATTTATGACGTTTTGAACTTTATAGGACTTTGCCATTTTCAGGATCTATTCCCATGTAGAGACAAGTTTCTAGTGTTATCAATTACTCCTACTATTTTTATCAGAAGGTTCTGAAACTTTGTAGACATGTTTGAAGATTTGCATCTCCTATTTGTGACATGAAATATAAATTATTGTCAAAATTACCCAGACTTGGACTTTGTCGATTTTCTGCATATATTCCAATATATAGAGCATGTTCTTGTGTAATTAACTAGTCACACAATTATTACTGGACGTTTCTGAAACTTTGTACACATGTTTAATATAGTTTGAAGATGTGCATCTCTTATTTATGACCTGAAATATTTGGTCAAAATTACCAGGCCTTCTTTACCCAGACTTGGACTTTGTCGATGTTCTGCATATATTCCAATATATATAGAGCATGTTCTTGTGTAATTAACTAGTCACACAGTTATTACTGGATGTTTCTGAAACTTTATACACATGTTTAATATGGTTTGAAGATGTGCATCTCTTATTTATGACCTGAAATATTTGGTCAAAATTACCAAATTTCTTCAAATATTCATGTAATAAGTGCTGATAACCTGACCGGCAAGCAGTATTTTACATTCTAATATTCCATCATTATACCCTCCCCCCGCCTCCCGCCCCCCGCCCTGCATTAAAGCTGCGGGAGGGGTACAGGATCGGCTTGTCCATCCTGTAGATACAATTTTGTCCGGACCAATACTCCTAAAATTTTGCTTCTATTTTAATACATTTACTGTGCGATTCACACATTTGTTACAGACTGAGTTATGGCCCTTCCTATCCTTGGGTTTTATTTATATTGTATTGAAATATTACTCGAAACGGGATACTTGTGTCTTGCAGGACGGGGGGTATCTTAGTTATCCCTTAGGATAACAGTTACATCTAGTTATATTTATACTTGCCTTGCCACCAACTCGTCAAACGAGCCGTCTTCCCTGACTGACACAGAGCCTCGCTCTGGATATGACCCAGTTTACCTAATATGGCGAGACTGTGGAGTCGTGTATTTATGCCTATTAGCTTGGGCCACATGCTTTCTCGCCAGTGTCTACCTTCCACTGACCCAGAGCCTCGCTCTGGATATGACCCAGTTTACCTAATATGGCGTGACTGGAGTCGTGTATTAAATTTCATCAGCCTTAAAACTTATGGCTGTTATGTCTGTATATTGGACCCCTGCTGACATAACAGGGGTAGTTTAGAAATTAGCTATGCCATACGAAAAATTTCAGTTCGGATCAATCAGCGGCGACAAAAATGCCTTCTGTCACAAAATCTTCACTGACCACCCTTCATTGATACACAAGTCCACGGTCCCGTGACTGAGTGACCTACTTTCGAGTGGAATGTAAACAAAGCCCCGTGACGCGTTCTCTGGCTCAGGTTGAAGAACCAAGGACTAACATGCTGCTGTTCTAACCCGTGGAAAAGATCGAAAATCTTGATATAAGTCAATTCTACTGGGGCCCCGAGACTGAATACATCTGTTCTTCTCGCTATTGCCGTGCAATATAGGCCTAAATGCAGCTGGGCCATTCTATAATTTCGTGTGTGACATTCAGAAAATTCTTTGCAAACACTTTGTCATATATATCACAAATAGTTGACAGTACAAAACTTTTAATGACTTGAAACAGAATTATGTTGGACAAGATAGAAACTCAGATAAATAAATTCCTAATGGAATGTTTATAGTATGATGTAGTTGACTCCAAACATCGTGTTACGTGTGTGACCAAAAAAGGACATCATTTTTGGTCATGGTTTTTGCAGCAAAATCTGTTTGATTCTATGATTTCTTCTGGACCATTTTTGTCATGAATATTTTACCATTGATTTAATCAACACACAATCACAGAATTTAGTCAATAGGTCCATTGCCTGTTGTAAAAAATTCAAGATTACTCCCGTTACGTGTGTGACCATAAAATGTGTTACGTGTGTGACCTCTGAATCTAAATTTTGAAATACATTTTTACATATCCTTTAAGCCATGAAACTAATATCTGACATTACAAAAGCATGAAAAATCACCAGAAACGACTTTTTATTTCAGCATAAAATCATTTTAATCCACTGAAAACTACATCAGCAATATACTCAGGTATATAGATGAACATTGAAAATTTCCAAAGCTGTTAGTTCTGGAGTCAGTGGGTTTTGGACTTGGTGGCGAGATTTTTTTTGCCATTTTCTCCATGCTGTAAAATATTTTGTCTGGCATTGATTTTCATTTCTCTACTACTCTAGTGACTTCTCCTGGATAATGGTCTCCATCATCATTGACAACCCACCACTCCCCCACTTCTGGTCTTTCAGTGCTTACCTGTACATTTGACGCACCAGCAGTGACTGACTCATCTGAGTCAGTGACTGACTTGACTCATCTAAGTCAGTGACTGACTCATCTGAGTCAGTGACTGACTCATCTGACTCAGTGACTGACTCATCTGACTCAGTGACCGACTCATCTGAGTAGTTAACAATAACTTTTGGGTTCACTTCCGTCAGAATTTTAAGGACCGGGATATACAATATTATCAGCGACGATTGGTCAAAATTATCCCCAAAAGTCAGGGGCAGATAATCCAGTGGGTGGGAGATGACTTTTGGGGGTAATTTTGACCAATCGTCACTGATGATATTATATAGCTCGGTCCTCAAAACTCTGATTGAAGTGTTTTTGGCTGAAGAGCTGGCTAAAAGATTGAAAAGCCATTGTTTTGGCGCGCAGAATGAATTTCTCTCCTCAAGGGAAGGTTTAGATATTTTAAGTCCATTTGGGAAGTAATAAACAGATGGCATTTGGAAAGGTAGGCTTTCATTCTTTTTTGGGAATGTTTTGAAATGACTGTATTTCCAACTTCTCTTTTACATGTATTCTATGTCATAGAGGACAGGGTATGGTAGATAATTAAAAACTGTAGTACTCGGCTTGACATTATAGGAAATGACTTTAATTGAGCCAAAGATGAAAGAGAAATACACTTAGAACAAATATTAAAAAAAAAACACACACAAAAAACCCCAAAACAAATCGATTTAAATAAAATATATATATATTTATTTATTAATTTTCATAATTTATTGAAAATATTTACACGTAGACATTGACCATCCAGTATCCAATGGGCCAGGCAACTGTGACCAAACACCAGTGCAGCGAAGAGGTTTCAATTGTTTACTAGTATTACATTTATGTGCAACTCCAGTTAAATTGTAAAACAACTTATTCACCAAGAACAAATTGGTATAGTCCCTTTTATTACATGTAACCTGTATAACATGAAAAGTATGTTGATAATGTACACCTTACACCTGTATGTATTATTATGTTTTTAACAATTAAGAAGGGAGTGTGAATGGACATCCAAATTAACAGTGAATTAGATTCATCGGACACTTTAAAAACTTAATTATAACACACTTGATTCATGGTCACACACGTAACATGTGGTCACACACGTAACAGTGTTACGTGTGTGACCATTTTGAAATTTTGATTTACAGTAAACCTTAATTGACCTCGAAGGTTTATTTATGTGTTACAAACCAACAAGGTATCTTTTATTTACAAACATAGTAAACATGGTATCATATCAGTTCTTGAGCATACAAGGAGAATAACGACCAATTTTGTTACGTGTGTGACATTTCAAACATACACAAAAAACCTATCCATTTTGTGAGATGTACTTTAAATGCTTTTAAGAATTAAAAAAATTGTGCATTCACTGAATAACTCCTGTATTAACTCTTTCCCCCATATAAGCGGGTTTTGACGACTTGTGTAGATCCCAATGTAAGCGTGTTTTGACGAGTGTTCGCCTAACCCATGAAGACGGGTTTTGACGAGTGACTTGAGTTCCCATGTGGTGGATTATTCTTGCAATTTTTCGCGTTTACTTTGACTAAAACCTAATTAAAACTATACATTTTCAGAAAGCCAAAATTTCAATAAATCTGACTATATGTACTGCTGGTATGTTTTATGGTAAGGGTAAAATGAAATCAGGAGAGAAACAGAAATAATCGATGGAAAACGCGCAATTTGACAACAAATTTGGTTCGTGTGCTCCAAGACAAACGTTCGAAAAATAGTAAAATCTGCTTCCAAATTCCTGAATATTTCACGTAACGTGAGCATAAACTACCAAAGTATCTAACCTTGATGACCAACTCGTCAAATCTGCCCATCTGAGTTTATTATAAACATTTCCCGGGACCTGTTGATCTCCCGTTTTAAAATTTATCCGCCATTCTTTGGCCCCGCTGTGTTTCGTGGCGGTTTCGTGGACCCGTGGCCATGGCGACTGCCGACTGCTCCAATCACGCCGGGCCTCTGAAAAGGTCGCTCAAGGTCGCTCAACCATGGGCCAATGAGTGATGCTGTTTTACTTCACCTTGTTACTAGCCTTCGCTCTCCTTTAGGGAAGTATATGGGACTTTTTCAGCTATAGCTCGTTCTATACCTGCCATCTCATGATGTAACTGCGAAATCCCGAATGTACGGAAAATAAGCTTTACAATGGTATACGATAACACATGAATTGCAGCGGAACAACAACAACAGAACGCTGCAAAACGTAGCTAAAAATGCGACAATTTCTTCGCCTTTTTCGTGATTTCCAACAGAGGGAAAGCAGACACAACACATTTTCTCGCAAGATTACTTATTTTTAGGTTAAACGTTGCTGATATTGACATAAAACGTGAACAAATTACGTAGAATGGGCCTGTGGGAGACCATTGGTAAATATTTTTCCACACGACATAGGACATAAAACGGGATATTTTACATCGCTGGAAACGTATGAAAATTGAAATCAGTCCATGGGTTAAAGACCTACGCCATTACAAATCTGTTATGGGTCAGAGAGAGAAAATTCTCCACAAGTCTATGGGGTAAAGAGTTAAGCTTTATCAGACATATTTATTGGAGAACTTATATTCTGTATTTCGTTTTAGATCCTGGCCTTAAATTAGGGTAAATAATGTGTAAAATGAACTTCAAATACCTGCGAGACAACTTTACCTGGATTCCTACAATAACTGTCTTGCAACCTTAAACGAAATATTTTTAAGTAATATTTGGGTTAGGACTGTTGACATGACAGCAATAATTTGAGGGAAAATATCATTTGAAATTTTGGCAATTTTGTCCAATAATTTCTAGAATGGCCCAGCTGCAAAAACAAGAGCTGAGGTGGCCGAGTGGATTAGGGCGCTTGCATTTACTGCTGGCAATTTGGTGCCAAAGTCTGAGAGCACAGGTTCGAACCCCCACGGGGTCGACCCATCCAGCACTAGTTTCTGTGCTTTACCAAGAAAGTCTCATCCTAAAAATAATTGATTAATAATCGAATCTACTTATAAACAATGTTTTATTAAAATGATAAGTTGACCCAGCCATAGATTACATCCCAAAGCCTATAGGCTCTAGTTTTATTTAAGATACGTCCTCGTGTTGTTTCCTCTCGGACTTCAAAGAGTTTGTCCTTCAGCTTCTTATCTACTTAGGGAGCTTCTTGAAATAAGAACCCGAGTTCCTTGATAGGAATGGCATATGCCGATTAGGCAAATCGGATACACCATGCCCAGTGTGGTGTTCTGATTGGGATGGATGGAATGCCAAGCCCCTTCTTGTTATGGCATAGCCATCGTTTGTCTGCCCAGTTCCAAAAAAGTATGCCATGGAGTTTCTAGCAGCATGACTCTCTGTTTGGAATGTCTTATGTCAGTTCCTAGCATGCCCCAACTTCAAGAAGCTTCTTTAAACTGAGCGTTAATCAAATTAAACGGAGATTCCGCGAAGGCAGCGTATTGCCCCAAAACATCTTCCATTCATTGGTCGATAATTTAAACGGACAGTTCCAATTATAACTGTACAGCCCTAATCTGCCTACAAGGGATGGTATGGAGATGGGAGTACCGGTATACAGAACTGTATCATGGAGGATGGCTCATTCACACTCATATGTTGACCTGTGTTCGGCCCCCCAACAATCATGACAAGTAGAAAACATCTGTGTTGTTGACATGATTAAAGCTTGATGCTCTTTTGATTGAAATGATATATATTAACATTTAATTTATTTCTACTTCCAAACATTCTCATTTTCTTGACGGGGAATATTAAAAAATAAAATGAGAAACAACAAAACAGGCAAAAAATACAGAGATTACACATGTGAAGATTTCTTGTTTTATTACTCGGAAATATGCTAGAACGCATCTACGGCCATCTAAGACCCCTGGAGCTTCCGGGGCGTGGGCGGCCCCTGGACCCGCGCCTATTTGTGCTATCAATAGTGGCCCCCCCCACAATCGCCAATTGCTTCCGCCGTGCCTGCATCTTATCGACAAAAAGCAAGATTGACCCTTTTTCCTGGTCACGAGCTCAAACTGGGTATTTTTTTAACCAATCTTTTCATTTACAGTGATGTTTTTGTGTCTTTCTATCCATAACTTCGTTTAGCTGTGTAGTTGGGTTTTCCTAATGTAACTTTGTTCTAGTCACAGTCCTTACTCAGAACTGGAGCTATTGGGCCCAAATATAAGAGTAATAATGGAGCCGTTCTTTAGAGCTTGTAGGTTGTTGTTAGTTGACAAGACATTTCTAGTTTCCTCTCTTGAAGTTTTAGTTGTCAGATACCCACCTTTGATTTTCGTCCCAATAGAATTTTTCCCTCTTTAAGACATTTGGGTATGTCCGATCCTATGGTACTCGGCAATTGATACGCCAGATCAAGTTGTCCCCCTTAGATGGAATATCATTTCTAGCCTTGTCAGTTGTGCCAATTTGGTATTTCTCCCATATTGTTTTTCGAAACATAAAGCCATATTGAGTAGATGGGATATTATTTCTTGGATTTTTAGTCCTGCCAAAAGTGCTGGGATCAACAGATTAACTTAACTGACATAATCCAGAAGTCGAGAGTCATAATACATTTTTGGAGTCACCTAGCTTCCTCCTGTATTAGTCCTGTCAGATACACCAATTTGATTTCCCTCCCATTCCCCCTTTTGAATATTTTGATGTATGGCAGATCAGTTTGGTCTTCCTCTTCTATTTTACTCTCGCTGCAAATGATATGTCACATTGAGTTGTCCCCTTAGTTAAATGGATTGCCAGCTATATAAGTTTCAGCCATGTCAGTATGGCAATTCCCTCCCATTTTGCTTTGTGACAGACAAGCATCAGCCATATTCAGTAGTTCCCCTTGGGTAGGAAGAAGGTAATTTTCCAAGATTCACCTTGAACTTTAGTCCTGTCAGATACTCCAGTTTGAGGTTTCTTTTCACTTTTTTGAATTCCCGGTATGTGTCCAACAAGTCCGTTAAGTCAGTTTGGTTTTCTTCTTCTATTTTCTCTCCATTGAAATCTTAGTCATGTCAAATGCGCCAGTTTGGTATTCCTTCCCAATTTAGCCTTGAGACAAAAAAACAAAAAAAACCCCACTCACCGGCCCCCCCCCCCTTTTTCATAGATGGGATGTCATTTTCTCTTTTTTTCTACTTGAATTTTTAGTCCTGTCAGATACAGCAGTTCGATTTTCTCATTTTGCTCTGCAGCATCCTGATTCTTTTGGCTCAATGATGTTAAGTCATTCAAAAACACATGTTATAATAAACTATACACCTCACACATGCACTTGTTTAGCCTAGAAAATCTATAAGTGAATGGCATGTGACCAATAAGTCAAAGGAGAGAAAATTGATCATTGCAAACTTGGAGACAAATACCATACTGACATATCCTGACATGAATATCTTGGGAAATGACCCAAAGACTAAATAATGGCTCATCTGTCTTGAAGCAAAATAGAAAATGGCATATCTGCCATGACCAAAAACTATATGAAGAGAAAATGAAAAATGACCTGTTCCATCTACATGTACCTGAGGGGGATAACACTATGTGGCATATCCTTCGCAGAGTAAAATAAGAGAGAAAAACCATCAAGCTATGACATAGATAAATGCCGGGTATTCAAGAGAGAGGAAACAGGAGGAAGCTCAAACTGGCATCTCGACCATCTGACATGACAAATTCAAGAGTGAATCTTTGGAAATTACGTTCTATTTACCCAAGGGGGACTATTCAATATGGCTCATCTGGAGAGAATGGAGAGATTACCAAACTCGCATATCTGACATGACTAAAAATTCTGTGAAGTTCAACCTGAAAAGACAGGATTTGCAAAATTGAAGTCGGAAGTGGGGTTCTGAAAAATTGAAATGAACAGCATAGGGCCTACATGGAACTGTGTGCAGACAGAATACAAAATGGACTTGTGTGGCGCCTTTACCACAGTGTTGGGGACTTCCGGAAACTATCGACTAGAAATTTTGGAAGCACCATAAAACCTCCAAAATGCACAAATTATCCACTCTGGCTCAACAATATAATGGAGCTCGGAAGTCAATACTAACATTGCACTGCCTATCACATATCTAACAAGCAGCCAGAGGATGCTAGGTCCCCCGCCGAAATGGCAGCAATATTTTTTAGCATTGTTGGTCTCAGGGGATATACATGAGGGAGGCAATTGCTGCTTCATAGGCGTTGGATGTGGAAGGGTCTTTCTGCCTTCCCAAGTTTTAAGATCAACTCAGAACGATTGACTGAAAGTTGATTGCTTCTGTGATATAGTTTCCATGCAGTGAAGCACCGAGAAGCATCCCCAAGTGACATCTCAAGGCATTATCTGCAAACCAAATTTGACGAGAAGCTGAAGGCATCAACCTGTTGCCCGGAAACCAAATTTTAAATTTGCCACCAGTTGTCGCCACCTGTAGGTGCAAGTGAGCGAAATGCAATCCCAAGCTTCATCTCATGGCATGGTAGCGTACATGTATTAGCCTATAGTATCTTCTACAGGGGGCCAATGATCGGCTGATGCAGCAACAACAGCATTTTCCCAGTTAGACGGCAGATTTTGAAATCAAAAACGAGGCCGCGCTATGTCATCAGTCAACTGAGACAGTTGCGTGGTTGTGTATGAAGATTGGGGTGGGTCTTATCTAATAGTGATCCAATGAAAATGCTCGTATTAGTTTAAAATGGCGGGGTCGAACGACCAATCACTGAACGGGAGACAGCTGGAACAGTACGTTGACACTGTCTGTTAATACAGGGGGCGTCGGAAGCAAATTCAAAGTGGTACGGCCACTATCATTGCACTTTAGGTGAGGATCCAGGGGCCGCCCAGGCCCCAGATGCTCCTGGGGTCTAGATCGCCGAAGAAGCGTTCTGAGCGATTTCTGGCGTCAATCAAAATCACTCTGCATTGAAGTGTATTTTTAGTTCTTTCCTAACCCTTTTACCATGAAAACGCAATCGATGGTTTTGTGCGATGCTGAATTACAAAAAATTGTGTATAGTATAGTACTTTATAATTTCAGTCATCTTCAGGGATAAATTATAATTTAATTATATTCCTACATTGTGAAACACCCTGCCAGAAAATACTGGCTCGGGTGAGAATCGAACTCACGACTTAGGGGATACCGTCCCACTGCTCTACCAACTGAGCTATCGAGTCCAGTTGGGAACAGCTCGCTAATTCAATCCATTTCACAAGTACACGGCATATCGCCGCGATAACAAGTGAATTTTGGATATATATATTCGAAGATACAATGTTTCGACTAATAATTTCAGTCATCTTCAGGGATAAATTATAATTTAATTATATTCCTACATTGTGAAACACCCTGCCAGAAAATACTGGCTCGGGTGAGAATCGAACTCACGACTTCGGGGATACCGTCCCACTGCTCTACCAACTGAGCTACTGAGTCCAGTTGGGAACAGCTCGCTAATTCAATCCATTTCACAAGTACACGGCATATCGCCGGGATAACAAGTGAATTTTGGATATAATAATTTCAGTCATCTTCAGGGATAATTATCCCTGAAGATGACTGAAATTATTAGTCGAAACATTGTATCTTCGAATATATATATCCAAAATTCACTTGTTATCCCGGCGATATGCCGTGTACTTGTGAAATGGATTGAATTAGCGAGCTGTTCCCAACTGGACTCGGTAGCTCAGTTGGTAGAGCAGTGGGACGGTATCCCCTAAGTCGTGAGTTCGATTCTCACCCGAGCCAGTATTTTCTGGCAAGGTGTTTCACAATGTAGGAATATAATTACATTATAATTTATCCCTGAAGATGACTGAAATTATTAGTTGAAACATTGTATCGTCGAATTTATATCCAAAATTCACTTGTTATCGTGGCGATATGTCCCGTACTTGTGAAATGGATTGAATTAACGAGCTGTTCCCAACTGGACTCGGTAGCTCAGTTGGTAGAGCAGTGGGACGGTATCCCCTAAGTCGTGAGTTCGATTCTCATCCGTCCAAGTATTTTCTGGCAGGGTGTTTCACAATGTAGGAATATAATTACATTATAATTTATCCCTGAAGATGACTGAAATTATTAGTCGAAACGTTATATCTTCGAATATATAATATCCAAAATTCACTTGTTATCGTGGCGATATGCCGCGTACGTGTGAAATGGATTGAATTAGCGAGCTGTTCCCAACTGGACTCGGTAGCTCAGTTGGTAGAGCAGTGGGACGGTATCCCCTAAGTCGTGAGTTCGATTCTCACCCGAGCCAGTATTTTCTGGCAGGGTGTTTCACAATGTAGGAATATAATTAAATTATAATTTATCCCTGAAGATGACTGAAATTATTAGTCGAAACATTGTATCTTCGAATATATATATCCAAAATTCACTTGTTATCCCGGCGATATGCTGTGTACTTGTGAAATGGATTGAATTAGCGAGCTGTTCCCAACTGGACTCGGTAGCTCAGTTGGTAGAGCAGTGGGACGGTATCCCCTAAGTCGTGTGTTCGATTCTCACCCGAGCCAGTATTTTCTGGCAGGGTGTTTCACAATGTAGGAATATAATTAAATTATAGTACTTTATCCTAGGCACATCGTGTAGAAGTAACCGAGATGATGCATCGATAATGTACATGTATACCAAATTTTACATTGAGCATTTGAACAATGTCAGAGATAGAGATCATTAATGATTTTACATAAATTAAAGATGGTTGCCCATCCTTCCCGTCACTCAGAGGAACTAATGTGGTTATTCATTAATGCAAGTCTCTTCATACATCGATGCTGTAAATCAAGTTTCCTATAGAACATTTGAATGGTATCAGAGATAAACATCATTAAAGATTTTGAATAAATTAAAGATGGCCGCCAAGATTTCCGCCCAATCAGAGAAACCAGATCTGTCATTCATCGTAAGTCTCTTGATGCATCAATGATGTATACCAAATTTTACACTGAGCACTCCAACGGAATAAGATATAGAGATCATTAATGATTTTGCCTAAATTAAAGATAGCCACCAAGGTTTTCAGTCAATCAGGTCCCGATTCAAAGTATCTGGATGTATCGATGATATATACCAACCTTCATATAAAACAATTGAATGGTAACCGAGATATGTAGGCTATCATTATCGATTTCGCATGAATTAAAGATGGCCTCCAGGGTTCCCAGCTAATCAGAAAAGCCTGTTTGGTAATTCGTTGAAAGTTGCTTGATGTATCGATGATGTATATCAAATTTCGTATTGAACAGTTGAATGGTTTCCGAGATATGGATCATTATCCATTTTGCATGAAATTAAAGATGGCTGCTAAGGTTCCCACCCAATCAGGTCCCAATTCTATAGGCTTCTGGTCCTTGACTAGGCAAATAAGCATACCAAATTTGGAATTCATCAGCGGAACAGTTTTCCGGCTATCTCGCTCACGAACGGACGTACGGACAGACGGACGTACAAGATGATGACAATACCCCATGGCCAAAATTGGCCGAGGGGTAAAAACATGGGTCTGTGCCTGATAAATTTTAAGCCTTTTGGGGGTTGCAACTCATTCATAGAAAGCTCCCTGTACATGAACAACTGCACTGACAACTGCATGCCATCATCTGTCAGTCTGAAGACCGGCAAGGTTGAATTCAGGAAATTGATCATATGCACAGTGTGCACCCAAACATTAGGAACACAGTTGTAATTAATATAGTAATATACATGTGTGGACACAAATGATTCGTGCAGAAGCTTCAGGGTAAATCATATGATGTGCAATACAATTATTTGTTAGCAAAATTGAAGCAAATGTTGTCCTTCGTTTAAGATGACACGAAATTCAAAAATCAGGGATTCAGTACTGCGGGGATTTCCCCGCCAGTTATTTCACATTATACTTCTGAAATAAAATATGGTTCATGCAAAAGCTTTAGGGTAAATCATATGATGTGGAATAGAATGATTTCATATAGCAAAATTGAAGGCCCATTTTGACTGGAACGGACAAGAAGAAGAGAAACTCAGTGGTGCCACCTTCAGGCAGATGTTGCTGAAATGCAATATGGACTGGCGTCCTGTTGCAAGGAATGCGTATTCCGAATTTCGGAATAATCCAACACAGCATTAGGAAGTTATCGCTTCGAACAGATGTACACGGAAAAAAAATCTATTTTGACCCAGTGGCGCCACCTTCAGGCCGATGTTGCTGAAATGCAATACGGACTGGCCTCTTGTCGCAAGGAATGCGAATGCTGAATTTCGGAAGAATCCAACAAAGCGTTAGGAAGTTATCGCTTCGAACAGACATGCACGGACGTACACCAACATCCACGGACTCAAAGAAGCAAGAACCAGTGGCGCTACCTTCAGGCAGATGTTGCTGAAATGTAATACGGACTGGCGTCTTGTCACAAGGAATGCGTATTCTAATTTTGGAAGAATCCAACAAAACTTGAGGAAGTTATCACTTCGAACAGACATGCACGGACGTACATGGACATCCACGGATGCAAAGAAGCAAGAACTAGTGGCGCCACCTTCAGGCAGATGTTGCTGAAATGCAATACGGACTGGCCTCTTGTCGCAAGGAATGCGAATGCTGAATTTCGGAAGAATCCAACAAGTTAGAAAGTTATCGCTTCGAACAGACATGCACGGACGTACACTAACATCCACGGACACAAAGAAGTAAGAACCAGTGGCGCCACCTTCAGGCAGATGTTGCTGAGATGTAATACAGACTGGCATCTTGTCGCAAGGTATGCATATTCCGAATTTGGGAAGAATCCAACAAAGCGTTAGGAAGTTATCACTTCGAACAGACGTACACGGACATTCACGGATACGAAGAAGCAAGAACTAGTGGCGCCACCTTCAGGCAGATGTTGCTGAAATGCAATACGGACTGGCCTCTTGTCGCAAGGAATGCCAATGCTGAATTTCGGAAGAATCCAACAAAGCGTTAGAAAGTTATCGCTTCGAACAGACATGCACGGACGTACACGAACATCCACGGACACAAAAAAGTAAGAACCAGTGGCGCCACCTTCAGACAGATGTTGCTGAGATGTAATATAGACTGGCATCTTGTCGCAAGGTATGCATATTCCGAATTTCGGAAGAATCCAACAAAGCATTAGGAAGTTATCACTTCGAACAGACGTACACGGACATTCACGGATACGAAGAAGCAAGAACTAGTGGCGCCACCTTCAAGCAGATGTTGCTGAAATGCAATACGGACTGGTGTCTTGTCGCAAGGAATGCGTATGCCGAATTTTGGAAGAATCCAACTAAGCGTTAGAAAGTTATCGCTTCGAACAGACATGCACGGACGTACACGGACATCCACATACGCAAAGAAGCAAGAACTAGTGGCGCCACCTTCAGGCAGATGTTGCTGAAATGCAATACGGACTGGTGTCTTGCCGCAAGGAATGCATATTCCGAATTTCGAAAGAATCCAACAAAGCGTTAGGAAGTTATCGCTTCGAACAGACATGGACGGACATCCACGGACACAAAGAAGCAAGAAGCAAGAACCATTTTAAAGTCCTCGGCCGCGTTGCGGCGGGGGACAAAAATCAATGTGTTTTTGAATTGAGATCAGCTGTTAGGAATAAATCCACCCTGTTGTCAGCCATAAGCAACCTGGTGCAATTTTTGTCCTTCTGGTCCTGTATCATGGTACATGTACAGTCCTAACGATTTGGGAGATGATCTCCGCGAAACTCAGTGTCTCGCAACCTACAGGCAAATGTTGCTGGAATGCAATACCGACAGTATTCTTAATCATTGATGTCATATGTGTCATTTAGGGGGCTCATCAGCCCATCAGCCCAGGTCCCAAGATTTATTAACCCAGTAAACCACAATCAATCCAAAAAATCAATGTGTGGGCACAGCTTTTGAATTGAGATCAGCTGTTAGGAATAAATCCACCCTGTTGTCAGCCATAAGCAACCTGGTGCAATTTTTGTCCTTCTGGTCCTGTATCATGGTACCGAAACTCAGTGTCTCGCCACCTACAGGCAAATGTTGCTGGAATACAATACCGACTGACGTCTTGTTGCAAGGATGGCAGTATTCTTAATCATTGATGTCATATGTGTCAGGCCTTGTAATCGGAATGATGCAACTAAGTGTTAGGAAGTTATCGATTGCGAAAAATTCGAACAGACATGCACGGACATACACAGCCATCAACAGACACAAAGAAGCAACCCAGTGGTGCCACCTTCTGGCAGATGTTGTCGAAATGCAACACCGAATGGCATCTTGTCACAAGGAATGCATTTGCCGAATTCCAGAACAATCCAACGAAGAATTAGGGAGTTATCGCCTCAAACACACATGCACGGACATCCACAGACACAAAAAAGCAACCCAATGGTGCCACCTTCAGGCAGATGTTGTCGAAATGTAACACCGAATGGCGTCTTGTCACAAGGAATGCATATGCCGAATTTCAGAACAATCCGACGAAGAATTAGGGAGTTATCGCTTCGAACACACATGCACGGATGTACACGGACATCCACAGAAACAAAGAAGGAACCCAGTGGCGCCACCTTCAGGCAGATGTTGCTGAAATGCAACACTGAATGGCGTCTTGTCGCAAGGAATGCATATTTCGAATTTCGGAAGAATCCAACAAAGCGTTAGGAAGTTATCGCTTCGAACAGACATGGACGGACACACGGACATCCACGGACACAAAGAAGCAAGAACCATTTTAAAGTCCCCGGCCGCGTTGCGGCGGGGGACAAATGTTGTCGAAATGTAACACCGAATGGCGTCTTGTCACAAGGAATGCATATGCCGAATTTCAGAACAATCCGACGAAGAATTAGGGAGTTATCGCTTCGAACACACATGCACGGATGTACACGGACATCCATAGAAACAAAGAAGGAACCCAGTGGCGCCACCTTCAGGCAGATGTTGCTGAAATGCAACACTGAATGGCGTCTTGTCGCAAGGAATGCATATTCCGAATTTCGGAAGAATCCAACAAAGCGTTAGGAAGTTATCGCTTCGAACAGACATGGACGGACACACGGACATCCACAGAAACAAAGAAGGAACCCAGTGGCGCCACCTTCAGGCAGATATTGCTGAAATGCAACACTGAATGGCGTCTTGTCGCAAGGAATGCATATTCCGAATTTCGGAAGAATCCAACAAAGCGTTAGGAAGTTATCGCTTCGAACAGACATGGACGGACACACGGACATCCACGGACACAAAGAAGCAAGAACCATTTTAAAGTCCCCGGCCGCGTTGCGGCGGGGGACAAAAAGGCAGGAACAAAGCTATTTCGAGACAGATATATTTTCTTTCAATTTTTGATAAAACGATGGGAAATCTATTTGGTAATCATGTTAATATATCACAGGAGTGAGTGAATGAATAGGATTTAACGTCGCTTTCAACAATATTAACGTCGCTTTCAACAATATTTGTCATATCACGGCGGGGCTATACCACAGGAATATACATGTACCCCAACAATATTGAAATGTGATTATGGGTAGATACTTCATGTAGGACGCTATTGTCCAAGTCTTTGTGCAGCTGAAAAGGCTCAAGTCTAGACACACTATTGTCCCCAGACTTGAACATGTATGCATTGGATTGTGATTCTTACATGGAGTATGAACCTGATTATGCCTGTGGTAGCATGAAATGTTGTCATGATAGACTTTCCGTTGTCGGTCAGTCAGGTTACAGCCAACAGACACAATCTAATATGTTTATCCCTTTGCTACTTGCTGATAGTCACGTTTGTCAGCCTTGTATATTCGGATAAATGCATGGGGTTTTTTTGTTTTTTTTTATGGACCGTCATTTTTTGAGGCAATATATTTGCATGTAGCTTTATTGAAACCCTGCTAAATATATATATTTTCGGAAGGCCCAGACTTTAATTATCCTGTCCTTCAAAATATCTCTCCGTTTGTGTCTAAAATAAAAGCAGACCAGGCGAGAAAAGAAATAAACCAAAAAAAAAAAAAATGATTTTGGCAACATTGCCGTGCGCTATGTCCCAGCCAAATGATAAGTTTCCATAAAAAATCTCATCACAATTCGCTCATTTCAACCGGACGATCGTGCTAAAATACCAGTGCATCGTCCCTGTGGGTTTTTATTTGACATAAATCCGAGGAAACCCTTATTTCCATGGTAAACACGCCATTTTCCTTCAGCAAAATTCACCCAGCAACAGACAACAGACAGCCGGCCAATTGCTGCCATTGTCTCACGGCGGTGACCTCATTTTCAACCAATCAGCTTCAGCAGCTCAGTTTGCTTCGTTTTCACCGCGATGAAGAAGGAATGACATAATTTCTATCCAATCAAATCCTTCGTTATTTGCGTTATTGCTTGGTTATTTGTTAAATCACGCATCATAGGTCGAAAGTGGGGGAAATGACCTTTCAAATGAGGCCAAGATCTCTCACATTCTACCGCGGGAAATGAGATTTCGATGGCGTTGAAAATGGTCCAAAAACGGCAAATTCTTTGCTGATTTTTCTCAATTTCCGTCACAATGAAGGTACGTCTTCAATAAAATAAACGTCTTATACGTTTATGGCATGATTTACAATAAAATTTAAACATATTTTGCCGACTATTTCCTTGTTCAACGATGATCACTACCGACGAGCTGTCACTTGATGAACATTTTACTGTGCAGCGATTTTTTCACATGGTGGTCAATTGTGGCCGGTTTCAACCGTTATGGGTATATACGGTGCCGGCCGGTTTTAGCCGGTATAAGTACGAAAGGGTTAAGCTTAGTGCCAGTTTGGAAATCCATAATGTACTTAAATATAGCTGATCATCAATACACATTCAAGTTTATCTGAGGCAGATTTCTTGAAAATGAATGGGTGAGTGAGTGAATATGATTTAACGTCGCTTTCAACTATATTTCAGTCATATCACGACATTGGGTCCTATTCCTTTTCACACCCAGGAACCACACAGGTGGGGTTCTATTCCTTTTCAAATCCGGGAACCCCACGGGTGCCTCAGTCGCCTCTTACGACAAGCTGTCTGAGGAGCTGATGTCTATTCTTTCCATGACCTACGGTGTGCACGACAACATCCCAGGTCAATCCCTGGAAGCCTCACAGGACTCTTGGAAATGAAGAACCGAGTGGTACTCACCTGATCTTGGTCCTTATTTGGGGAGGCTTCATCAAACACAGACTTCTCATCCTCGGACTGAAATATAACGATGACTTTTAATTGAACATGTCAGTCGGTCTGTTTTAAGGAGAGTGATCACTCTCGCTCTCCATCACTCTCCTAAATTTTTCACAGGAGAGCTTTTGATCACTCTCCTGGAATCTGGAAATGCAGTGCAGAGTTGCATCAGAGAGAGGGATAACTATCGTACTACTCCCGCAAAACAGAATCCTGGAGAGGGATCAACATCTCTCGCAGATTTTACAAACACGAGAGACTGACATTTAGTACATGGGGGAAGTCGTTCTATCGAGAGAACAGAAGTACGAAATCTTCAATGTATCCAGTAATATATTATCATAAACTACAATGTACAGGCACCCAAAAGGTTTGGTCGTAAAAGCAGTACAAATATTTGTGTATCTGCTGTTCTTATAGTCCCATGCAGCAGATCTAGAATATCGGAGGACATGGAGGAGATTTGGCTCATGTGCTTACACCATTTGTTCACACTGGAATTTTATTGGAGAGATTAAGCCAAGAAGGATGAATGATGAATACAACTTAAACATAGAAAAGAATTTTTGGTACCAGTGTCCGATAAATCAATCTTATATACAGGACTGACAGGCTGGTTATATTTACAAGACCGACAGGCTGTTTATATTTACAGGACAGACAGGTTGGTTAAATTTACAGGACTGACAGGCTGGTTATATTTACAGGACCGTGAGGCTGGTTATATTTTCAAACTCTCCCTGTACCTGCAAGGAGTACGACAATGAAATAGTGTTTCTTCGGCTCATAGTGTGCAAATGGCTGTTCTTTTCCAAAACAAATGAGAAACGAGAGTTGCATATCTATTAAGTGTGCTCTGGAACCCTAGAAAGTTTCGAGGAGTTGATTTACACTTATCAACAGGGTTCCCATCATTCTTGAAATATATATTTTCAGGACTTTGAAGGACCTAAATCAACTTTTTTTCCAGGACTTTCAGGCACCAGAAGCATTCTTGCATTCTCAATACTAGAATGCTCGCAAACAGCATAGAATAACATAACAAGAGATTTTTTTATCAAAGATAAATTCAAGGTCTTACCCTGATCAACAGACAATAATCTGAAATTTCAAGTAATTTCAAGGCCTTTGATATTGGTAATATAAAATTCAAGGACTATCCAGAATTTCAAGCAGTCGTGGGAACTTAATTTACAAAAGGACCCTGATTTTTGGCTCAGATGGTCAGAGCATGAATTTCAGATCTGTCAGAAGTGACAAGACCTCATAATAGTCCAAAAAGAAGTCCATCTCCTCCGAGGGATATCAGCCAATGGAGAACCCATGAGAAGTTGCAAATGTGTAATAGGCCGATTTACTTTTAGGCTCTTTAGTAACCCTTGAAACTTGAAGGACCTTCAGTAAAGCTAGGGGACTAATTGATTATATACAAGTTTACATGTAGGCATGCTAGGTGTGCAGACAGATATACCGCTGGATGGACAGACAGACAACACATTCACCACGTGCCCTACTTGTATGTGGATGCACAAAAACATTTCATACAGATGTGGGTCTGATCTGCACCTACCTCTACACTCTTTATATTGTCTGTTAATTTCTTTATCAATTCTAGCTGTTCTTTCACTTGAGGGTTACTGCTGGCATCCATACTTGAACTGAGAACCTCCAAATCCAACCTAACAAATAACACCATGCATCCAGGAAAATATTTTAAACTGAAGCAATTGAATGGATGTATACCTCAAAAACAGGACAATAAGAAATCACCCTCAATACTCGTCTCTTTAGAGTTTCCAAATGTATTACAGTAACTCTAACAGAAATCATCAGAACAAGGGAATGGGCAGTCACATGAGGGGAGATAACAATTATATCAAACGACAGTCACATCAGGGGAGGTAATCTAGATTACAGGATGGGTATGTAACATCCCTTTTCTGCACAGCAAAATTGAATGGTTCATGTATTTTGACTGCCATTTGTGGAGTTGTAATAATCCAAAGATCCTGTAATATTTTGAACTATTAAATGTACGGCTATAAGAACAGCAATAGCAGTATGAAACTAGGGTCGAGACTCAAGTGGCTTTCAATCTTTCAAGTTTGTCCACAAAGTTATCCTAAATGCCATAAATACTAACAGAAAAGTTTTCTGGACAAAAAAAATAAATAAATGCATTTTACTTGTGATTTAGAGGGATCGAGATTCAAAATGGATTTGTAAATCTTGTGTGAGGTGTATTTACCCGGTTTGTTGTTTGAGCTCATTGATCTTCTCCTTGAGTTTGTCCCTGCTGGCCTCCAGTATGATGACCCTCTCACACATGTGCGTACACTGATCAACCGCGTGCTGTAACTCCTTCCCCAGTTTACTGTTCTCTACCAGCAGCTCTTCATTCTTCTTCACAAGCTTAGTATGCTCAACAGAGTTGATCAGGTTTGACCCAGAATTGGATTCGCTGGAAAGAGAAATGCAAGAATATACACAGAATGGTCATGTCATTGTGTTGACTTGCATGGTATGAGAGATAGGACAGTTTACCAATAACAAGCACAGATTATTGTATACATGAAGGTGGTCCCTGGAAACGGTTGCATCTCATCAACTTAGACATCCGAAGTTACCGATTGACAGCTTTCCCAAAATCATTGGCTGTTAACTTCAGTTGATATTGAAAATCATGGCTGAAGCACGGCCAAAAATACCCTACTTATTTAAGATAATGCCCTAAAATTTTCTTGAAATAAGATAATTTTACTCAAAATAAGTTAAATTTTAAGATTTTTTTTCTCGTTTAAGTAAAATATTCTTACCCCACTCCAATTTAAACAAGGAAAAACCTTAAAATTTGAGAATTTTTCTTAAAACAAGAAAACTTCTTCAACTTTAAGATTTTTTTTTTCTTGTTTAAGTAAATTTTGGTAAGAATATTTTACTTAAACAAGAAAAAAAATCTTAAAATTTGACTTATTTTGAGTAAAATTATCATATTTCAAGAAAATTTTAGGGCATTATCTTAAATAAGTATGGTATTTTTGGCAGTGAGACACCGGCTGATATTGAAATCCACTGGCTGGAGACACCAGTAGAGATTGAAATTCATTGGCTGAAGACACCAGTTGAGATTGAAATTCATTGACTGAAGACACTTGTCCAGGAATTCATACACGTCAGTTCTACGTACCGAATTTCGGTTCGTATATTGAGTTTTAAAACTCAATTTTTCAGTTCAGAACTCAATTTTTTTGAGTAAAAAATCAAAAGTTTTCACCGAAATATTTATACTCAATTTGTGTGTTGGAAACTGAATTTTCAAGCTTCGGAAACTGAATTTTCAAGCTTTTTAAATTCGAAATTTCAATACCCGGTTGTCGGGAAATCATCCCATGGTCGCGAAAGCACATGTGAATCTGTCGGCAGCAACAACAACGTCAAGTGCAAACCCCATCAGCTGCTCTGAATTTACCTCGGACGACTAAGTCTGTTAACGGGATATATTCATCCGAGACTAGTTTATCCGACGTAATTTTAGTTACATCGACGTATATTTCCGTTGAAGAATCCCGAATACTTATGAACCGTAATTTCACTGAACAATCGAGGAGTCGCCATTTTTTTTTTTTTTTTTTGTCGTTTTCGTTCCTTCCAACGCAGCGAGATACAAACGATACTGAATAAACACACGTTGTTTTCGTAGAATGCCAATCGTAAGTATTTCTTTGTGTATTCTGTGTGGTCTGTCTTGAGAAAATAGTAATACTGTATCATTTTCACTTTGGTTCGATCAAACGAAAATTGACAAGCGTACAGCGTGCGGTTTGAGAACATGACAAGGGAGTGAACTCCTACGTCGAGAGAGGAAGCAAGCATTTTGAAGTGTTTCGTTGTTGTTTTTTTTCCCTTCTTTTTTTTTTGTTAACCATATTCTATCAAAATAATATCATCCTCAAGATTCCTATCATTTGTGTAACCCAATACAATCATTGTGTATACAAATAAAATATATATAATCATACTTATGATCATACTTATGATTTTTCATACTGGTGGTCATTTGTAATTGAATAATATTCTCAATATTTTCACAATAACTGGAACTTCACGTATGTCATCACAATATTTTTATATTTATTAATTCACTGCTTTTATTAAATGTTTCCATAATTAAAATTATTTTTCTGTCAATGTTAAATTTTGGATAATGGTTTCTTCAAATTTAATTTTGGATCTAAATTAATAGATAAATGGGGTTTTTATGGTATCAATATTTTTTTTTTTTATAATTACCACCTAACAAGTTGGGCCATATTTGTGTACTGAAAATGGATGTGTGTTTGTATATTATTCAGACAGTCCTGTGTGGAAGTTGCAAAAAGGAATTAAAAGTTCTTTTATGTATTCTTGATTGATTGAGATAACAGCTTTCAGAGAGGGAAATAGTTGACACTCCTCACTGCATGTATATGAAAACTACATGTACATGTATATATAAATGAAAACCAGTACCGGCAGCATTGCAAAGTTTTACCTGATTAGCTGAAGTATTACTCGTAAACAACTTGAATAAATCTAACATAATTTGTTCATGTATCCTGGATACCTGAAAACATAATGATGGAAACGAGTAAACGCAATCAACGAGACAAAATGGTTTTAATTACACAAAAGGTTACAAATACATGAATTGTAACAGTAGACAAGGTTCACAGAAGGTAACATTTACCCTGGTTTGTAAAAAAATTATATACTCAATTTGAGGGAGAAAAAATGCTGATAAATTTTATTTTAACTCAATTTGAGTGAAAAAACCCCTCAATTTTCCAGATTTCGGTTCGTAAAATTTTGACTTCTATGAATCCCTGTTGTCGAGATTGAAATTCATCGGCTGAAGACACCAGTTGAGATAGAAATTCAGTTGCTGAAAAACACCAGTTAAGATTTGCAGGCTGAATATGAGAGCTGATATTCCACATGTTCGAGTCCCGATTTTGAAGAGGTCGGATGTGACTAGAAACAACACAGTCACCAGATTGAGTAATTCACACCCAGTGATGTATCAAATGCAAAACGGTTAATCTAGCCAAATAGTTTTGTATACCCAATGGGGAACTCTTCTGTGCCATAGGGTAAATCTTTTTTTAAAGCTTAGCTGCGACTTTATATTTCACCAAAAGCCATAAAATACCTGATCAAGCTAATATCTCATCAGTGCTCCTCAATCGTATATGTCACTATATAGGATCTTACTTATTTCAATTGAATTTGATGTTCAGAATTCAGATAGCTTTATTACATCACTGCCACATTTGGACTAATCCACTTGCAGTCGGAGAGGGGAGGTAGGGTCACCATCTTCATATACACCAAGGTTAATACCACAGACCGGTCCATATATCTACACCGCATTATGGCACGTACCACAACTGCTGGACCATGGCAACATCAAATGATATACCGCCTGTGAGACATCTGATTCGGCTGAGCCAACCAAAATCATTAATGTCCCTTTCAAAGCATTATGAAGAGTTCTCAGAATTGGTTCTTGCTCGAGTTACTGCAAGCCAGTTAGATCCTACAAGCAACACATTCAAATGGGGGAGCAGATAGGATTTAATTTTAATTAGATTGGGCCTGGTCATTTTTAATCAGAAACTGGATGAACTGGGGGAGAAAGAAGAACGGAGTACTCACACTGTTGCAGATACATGTATGCTACTGGTCACAGGTAAACTAGATCCAGCACCCTCACCTAACAACTGCAGACGTAAATCTTGTACCTACAGGACAGAAATTAAACATTAACATCAAACAGAGAAACATTGTTCTTCAAGGATGCAGAATCAAACATATAAATGTGGGCTATTCGAAAAAAGAAAGATAAAGATCACCCATCCATTTGTGTAGAATGAGACATATTTATATATTCTATGAATGTTCACTCAATTTTAGGCCCGTTAATTAAAACTCTGCTCTCATGACCCATTGTGGCAAAAACAAGATGCTACATGCACTTATTATTTATTATTGATTATCACAAACAGAATAATTTTTGAAATGGCATTGAAAGAAAAGCACATATTGTAAGGTTGTCATCTCGCCAAAACTTTTGCGGTCGGTGCTGGTCAGTATTTTTTGCTAACCAATGTCAATATCACACATGGGAAGAAGTATCATCATATTATAGGCCAATCATTATGTCTTTCAAAACTATCTAATTCCTCTCCTTTACAAACACCCATTTTCGATAATGGGAGTCCTGTCGTTTCGAGGAAAACCCTATTACCATGAATCATCCTATAGTGAGAAAGCAATAGTGGCTATACTAGCATTGTTTGTTGAGCAAGGAGCCATTGACAAAGGACATATATGAACAAGGTACACTCTCCACACAGTTGAAATGCAGAGAAGTACGATTGAGGAATTGTCTCCCATTTTATTCTGATCGGAAAGAGTTTTGGCTTTTTATAGAAGGAATGACTTCATTCATGCTGGCGGCCCTGATAATTAGAAACAATGCACAATTACCACCCTGAAAATATTAATGTGAGGGTGTCATGACAAGCAGAGCATTAATTAATAGAGGCCTTATATTAAGAATGGTACTCTGTGGTACATCCGACAGTGCCTTGTGCGGATTGCATAATTTCATTGCACAAGATCTTGGCAGATCATTTGACTGCATGATAAAGGAGTTGAAAATTAAAAAATTTGGCAACATTGTTAATTTGGGAACAATCGTTTAAAACTTCTCACGAATTTGGCAAAATAAATCACAATTTGTCACATGGAAAGTGATCGGGACTTCCACTTGGCAATTGGTAGTGTTTTTATTCTTGTTCTCCTACAGATATGACGTTAAACCGAAATTCTCCTTAATACCCCATGAGGCAAAATTGTTATAAAATTCACTCCTGCTTCGGAAATCAGATCAAGATGCTGAAGGATTAATACACATCGTCATATTCAGCAATGTTTGTTCCCAAGGTGGCAACGTTGCCGAATTAAGCACTTCCCCAAACTGAGAGAGGCCCTGAAGAAAAATCTGGAATATTTTTGATAAATAAAAATAACACAAGAAAACAAAATACATGCAACAGCAGGTATGCAGCTGTGAAGAGAATTACATTACATCCAATTTGATCTGAGGATGTTCGGACTGTGACGAACAGTGAAATTTACAATAGTGACCAAGAAATATTTTTCTGTTGACAAGATTGATGTTAGACACATACGACTTGTTTGAGTCTGAGGATTTCTGCTGCCTGGGGATCCCTGTTGACAACAGGCTTGTTTTTAATCTTCCTCGCACGATCGGCATACCGCAACGTGTTCAGGGTCTCCTCCATGTTAGAATCAGCTGGGCTAACACATGCCACCATCACAGTATGACTGTTCCCTCCCAAAGAATCTGGTCAACAAAATAATCACTCAAAACATTTAACTGCAATATCACCAAATGATCAATATTACAGCATTATAGAGCAACTTATATTTAGGCCATACAAAGTTAATTGTTTCTCAAGGGTTTATATTTTCGAAAGTATGCGAGCAGGCGGTGTTTTATTTTTATTACTTTTAATATTAAAACTGATGCTGGAGGATTTATTTCTCATATTTGCTTTGAAACCAAGGAAGCATTCTAACACTCGCTTTTCTAATTGAATGTATTCAGGTAGGCAAAAATGACTGAACAGATCCACACTTTCACAGACAAGCCTGTAGAGATCCAGTTTATTTTTCCCAAACAACGAAAAGTTCATTTAATAAATTTTTGATTTCCAGCCCATTTGTGTCAACTCATTCACTGAACACATTCAGCAGCATCAGGCCCGTAGCCAAAGGGGTTTTTTTTTGGTTCAGGCGAACCCCCCCTTTCGGAAATATTATATATTTTACTCAAATAAAAGCGATTTTCAAACAGTGAAGCGAACCTCCTATTTACCCCTTTTCCCATACAGCGAACCCCCTGATGTGCCCTTTTGGAGTGAAGGCGAACCACCCCTCAGTAAATCCTGGCTACGGCCCTGAACATACTACTCTCCGCCACCTGTACAATAATCTTTTATGATGGAAACAGAGATGTGTGTCTTCTACCATGTCAACATTGTACGTGGATACCAACATAATTTGCGATAATTGTTGGAGAAAACGAAATGAAGAATTAAAATACTAGATTAGAAAAACAAAGGTTCTAAGTTGCTCAAACAGAAGATATATTAAATTGCACATATATCAGAATTGTTTATAACAGCAACTTTTACAAATTAAATGCACCTTTTTTTCTGGAAACCAAAGGTTCATACTTGTGTAGCAATCTGTTTATGCACTATTCGCAAGCAATTTTACATTTCCTAGTTTAGAGGTAAAAACCATTTGCAAATTTAGCAAGATTGGAACAAAAGGGTCCATCAGTAAGGAAAACATCCATTCGGTCGATACTGACTTTGCATAGCCTTAGTTTGAAAGAATAATGCATTAAAGAGGTAAAATGTATCAATAGGATAAAATGCATGATGTCAACTACATGTACAGTCGTCATTTCTAGCCCCCTTCAAACATCTCAATTGGCAAACCTGAACACATCCTAACACTACAGTCAATTTTCAATCATGAACAAATATGATGGTGACCAAGTTAAATCAAATTGTCATTTATGCATGTCTCCTGCCGCAATTGAACATGTCTTAACAACAGAGAGTCAATTCTCAAGTACCCATGATTTTGGGGAAGGGGATGAGGTATAGACAGTCCAAAGGATTAATGTTCATAAAGGCACTCGGGATGGAAAGGGCAGGACAGACAGACATAAAGAACAACTGTCAGTTAACATCATCACCTCTTTTTTTTCCCCCCAATAATACATGCAAAGTCCCCCAATATTAGAATACCTTGAAGAATTCTGGTCAGCTTAGAATCCCTGTATGGGATGTGGCTTCTCTTTTGAGTCTCATCACCTAAGGCACTTATAACATTGCCCAAGGCCAGTAATCCTTTATTGATATTAACTCCCTCTTTGAATCTCTCCCCCTCTGCCTGAGTCCTCTTGGCTCGCTCTGAACCAGCCAGGTCCACCAGATGGAACTTCACATGACACTTGTCACTTCTACAATAGATATACATGATACATAAAAAAACAACAATGACATCCACCAAAAATATTATGAACAAATACCCTTTTCTGTTTTCAGAATGTAAATTCTGGACAATGTTTACATTAGAAAAGGCATAATACAGCTTGGATACTGTTGAAAGACAGTCCTGCTAGCTTTCTACCACACACAAGTGGTGAACCTCAGTACGAACATCCCATGATTAAACTCTATCCGTGAAGGGCATGAAACGACATTGTTGCACAGGCGACGTCAGACCAAGGTTAGGCTGCGGGCATTTCTTTAATATTGGCGATAATTATCATGATTTAACGTCGCTTTCAACTATATTTCAGTCATATTATTACGATGTTGGGTCCTATTCCTTTTCACACCCGGGAACCATTATCATTGTGAATTTCAATATAAATTTACTGAGAATCCAAATAATATTGATGATCAGATGTTATTGTCTCGAAGTTAAATAGGCATTTTGTAAATAAAATGAATCACCTGAGAATAAAATACAGCATTTCCATTGCAAAGGAATGGTTCATTGCCTAAACTCAGTGTAATATTCACATGGGCAATGACATCATTTTACACCCTCAATGACAGTAAAATAGATCTATGGTTATGTTTCTTTGTAATAGGAACCTATCTAAAATGAAGTACTCCTTTAAAAGTATGTTTCTTGGACTACAAAACAGTGTTTTAATTTGTCTAAGATCATCTACAATGCCTGGCAGAACTGACGTAAGACACCATTTTTAGTTTACTTTCCCCTCTTATTACGTATTTCCATTTTCCCTAATTTTCAAATGTCAGTAGAGGTCAGATAATGACATGTATTCGTTATAGCTGATTCAATTTGTTTTACCCAGGGTATCATGATTCTAAAATGTTGCTAATATAACTTTTCTATGACAGATGAAAAATGAAAGATTTTGATACCTTTTATGAGAGAATACACCAGTTACAGAAATGAAATCCATATCGGCAAATACAAACCAATCACGCAATGCATATTATATTGTCAATAGTTTACTCACGGATCATCCTTTCTCGTCAGATCTATGTGGATTGTAAATATGGCGTGTGATCTACTCGATGTGTTATTCATGGCAGTAGCGCCAGTGGTGCGAACACGTGACCCGTTTACTAGCAGGCTCAGTGTCTCATCAAATGAGCCGACGAGGATCTCTCTCAAACCTTGAAGCTATAACAAGAGGAAACAATAAACAGGCAATGGTAACATTTCTGTAACAGCGACAGGTTTTACTATCCCCTTGTTATGTATATAATACGGTACGGTACTCACTTCAGTACTTCTTCCAATACCATGTTTACTTACCCTAACTCATTATCAGACTTAAAATATCCATAGAATTAATATTTGTGACTTTTCCCCATGATTTACAGTACACCAACGTAGTGACCACTATACCCTCTATGTCGTCCCTATGTTCGACCAATCTTCACCCGATTTTGTATTCACCCGGTATGATTGTCCTGCGAAACATTTAGATTGTTTCAGCTGTTTGGAAAACATCTTGTTGAATAAAGGTTGAAACCTTAAACCTGCTCTGGGATAAGAAAATTGAGCCATGATAGGGCCAAAATTGAGCCATGACAGGGCCAAAATTGAGCCATGATAGGGCCAAAATTGAGCCATGATAGGGCCACTGACTCATTTTATGTTGTTCACTTCTTTATTGTACAGTACCAGGAGAGCAGATTTCTGGCCTTAAACAGGACAGCCTATTTCTGGTGTAAACCAGGACAGCCTATTTCTGATGTAAACCAGGAGATTTCTTGTGTAAACCAGGAGAGGCTATTTCAGATCTGAACCAGGAGAGCCTATTTCTGGTGTACACCAGGACAGCCTATTTCTGGTGTAAACCAGGACAGTCCATTTCTGGTGTAAACCAGAAGAGCATATTTCTGGTCTGAACCAGGGGAGCCTTTTTCTGGTCTAACCCAGGAGAGCCCATTTCTTGTTTGAACCAAACTAGGAGAGCATATTTCTGATAATGTTCGCATACATACATGTACAAGATTTCCAGTTCATACATGTGGAATGAAAATTTCTGGAAATTGACCCTCACCATTATACCACCAGTGGTGTTCTCCCGGATACTAACGGTCTCTCGTCTAGACGGTGGACAGAGCAAATCATTGAGATCTTCGTTGTAAATCTGGGACAAAAGAAAGAGTGCAGATAAGTTGCAGAGCATTATTACAAAAGGATGGTACAATGTCTCTCATTATAATTTGAGAGACAAAATATTGACCACACAAAAGGAGAGTCACACTATAGGGAGTCTCCATAACAGTTGAGCGAGTGAATATGATTTAACGTCGCTTTCAACTATATTTCAGTCATATCACAATGTTGGGTCCCATTCCTTTTCACACCAGGGAACTCCGGGTGCGAAATAGCCCGTTGCCCGGTTGCCCGGTTGCCCGGAGCAACCAAAATTTCCTTTGGGCAACTAAATTTTTCTTGAATGGCAATGCATTTGGATATGTTGGTTGCCCGTACTTGCTCATGGGCAACTAGAATTTGATTTCCTATTTCACACCCTGGAACCACACGGGTGGGATCCTATTCTTTTTCAAACCTGGGAACCACACAGGTGCCTCAGTTAGTCGCCTCTTACGACAAACTCTCTGAGGAGCTGCGGTTTATTCTTACCATGACCTGCGGTGTGCACAACAACATCCCAGGTCAATCCCCGGCATAGTATTAGCCAGCCACACGTCTTCCCGTCTTTGAGACGGGCAGTCAGTCAGTGAGACGCTGAGACGGGCGGTGACAAACTGAGACGGGTACTCATAATTATTGTATTAAAACCCCTATGCACGAGACGGGAAGGATGTCCGACATCACAAGAAGCTTCAAACAAAACTAGGCCGCTTAATTATCCCAAGCTTCATCACGATGATTAAAAAAATGCGTCCATATAAACTGTAAACGTACTCGCAGTCGGAGTCCAGGTGAAGAAGTTCGCCCCACTTGTTTCTCGGGATACATAAATACAGGGGTTCCGCTAGGGTCTATTTGGGTCCGTCAACTGAATAAAAAAAAAATCCCCCTTTTGGTCCGCTTGTTAAGAAGTAAAATGATAGCTAAAGGTTTAAAATGTTACTTTATATCCCTCCAAGTCTTCTCTTCATGAATATCACTGAAAACACATGTGGAAATTCACATTTGAAAAGACGGCAATTGCCGGAATTAGGATAATATCCTGACGGTTCTCTGAAGCGCGTGGAAAATTTCCCGCTTCCCGAGGTATGATAGCACTCCATTTTCAGCTGACAGTCTGTCCATCCAGTCAGGTTCCTTGTGTTTAGTGCTCTTTCAGCGCAGGCCACGGAACTGAAAGTAGAAGCTCTGGGATGTCGAGTTAATAACTGTCACCATTCATGTATATTATTAGATCATCTGAGGGCATAATTTTGTTTGCCATGATGTTTTTTAGCTCTCACTATCAAAATCTGTTGAAGTGCTCTCCACCACGTCCGCGTATCGGCTCGGTTAGCGACCATCCCGGAAGATTTCTGCTTCCAAGCTCAAATTATCGCGATAATACATACGTAGCAAAGGGTGTAAATAGACTTTAAACAGACGTTCCTCCTGTTAATCTTTATAATAAAATCCATCTCTAGATGCTCTCTCATGTCATCAATTTAAACGGCAATTATCGAAAATCTTCTGCCGCCGCGAGGGGGGTTGCGGACTCGGATTTTATTTTTCTGGTGGTGTGAGACGCCCTGAAACTCAATTCTAGCTAACACCCTGATCCCCGGAAGCCACTTTGGGCTCCATAACTGTTGAGTGAGTGAGTGAATATGATTTAACATCGCTTTCAACTATATTTCAGTCCTATCACAACGTTGGGTCCTATTCCTTTTTACACCCGGGAACCCCACGGGTGTCTCGGTCGCCTCTTATGACAAGCTCTCTGAGGAGCTGCGGTTTATTCTCACCATGACCTGCGGTGTGCACAACAACATCCCAGGTCAATCCCCGGAAGCCCCTTTGGGCTCCATAACAATACATACTACTATAGCACGGACACTGTTTTGTCCCTGATATATAAGTAGTATCCATAACAGCTAAATACATACTACATGTATTTATATATCGGGGACAAAACAGTGTCCATGCCAAACTGAAACTGCTTTATAATGAACCGGGTTATAATGAGCGACATCTGTACATCAGCATCTGTATCAGGGAGTGGGTTAGCGAGTGAATAGAATCTAACGGCGCTTTCACCAATATTTCAGCTATATCGCGACGAACCAACTAACCACCACGCAGCCAAGTTGCATTCCTGCTACATCAGGGGCAAATACAGTTTTCTTATTTGGGCACCCTTTCCAGCCCTCTAATTTGGGCTAAATTAAGGTCCTTGAGTGGAATTACATGTTAGGAGACCCTGGATTGTCCACAAAGTCCTCAAACTGATTTTTGTTGGTCTGAACTGAACACAGAATGCCCAGATGTTATCTGGTTAATTCTTTTCCAATCCTGGAAGAAATCAAAAAGTCTGTAATTTGGGCTTTTTGGAGACAAGCTGTAATTTGGGCACCTTTAAAGGGTAGCAAAACAGGCCTGTATTTGCCCCTGTACATGTACTTCAAAGAAGAAATCTTTTGAAGCAGCATGGAACCAGACACCCTCCATCCACCCTATAATACACTGAGGACAGCACACAAGACCCAGACAGGATGCTTACATGGTGCGATGAAGACAAGTGATATAACAGTGCCAGACATCCCATTATCAAGTTCCTGTTGCTTCTCAGCAAAATGCATTGAAGCAACAGGAACCCATCTGTATCATGTTTATACATGTATGTATGGCACAATTTGGTCATTCATCTTCACTGGGATATCATTTACCCAGACTGACAGTAAGCACAAATAATAGTGGAGTGAGTGAGCTAAGTTTTAACATCACTTTCAACAACATTTCAGTCATAACGCGATGAACCAACAAGGCACCACCCAGCCAGGTTGTGGTCCTGTTGCTTCAAAGAAGGAAATCTTTGACGCAACATGGACAGCCCACAAGACAGCGACAGGACGATTATATTGGCGCAATAAAAACAAGTCAAATCACAGACATCACATAATCAAGTTCCTGTTGCTTCCCAGCCGAATGCATTGAAGCAACAGGAACTTGTGCCCACTGGCAATCCATCAATCACCTGCCAGAACTAGTGGATCACCCTATTTCTTCTAATTGCCGAACAGCATTTTAAGACTTACAATCAGAATAAAATCATCTTTATGTCAACTGAGGTTAAATACATGTACTGTGGCATAAATTTGTTATTTATTACACGAACTGAAAAGATAGCTAGTGAAATTTGTAGAATTTAACAGAAATTCTGTCTGAAAAAGTTAAGTTTTGCCATCTGAATATAAAGAATAGGGTAGTACCATCAAAGGCTGGGGATATCGACCAGCCTACAAATCCACTACAGATGACTTCCTGTGACCTGTAAGGATTGGGTTATTGAAAGAAAACTGTACTGTATTACGGAGAAGAAAACCATATGAATTATTTAAGAATTTGTTTATCTATACAAGCTAAATACAACAGGCTGGAACATAGACAGGTACACCATGACATACCTCCAAGTAAGAGACGCGAACAGCAAACTCCAACTCATCTTCCCTCGAGTCGATACCTTTGAAGATATCTCTAACAACACGTGGGATAACGCCCATCATGAATTCGTCTCCACTAAGCGAGTCCTCATAACAACCACCCATGGTGTAGGTCTTCCCACTTCCCGTCTGTCCATAAGCCAACACAGTGGCATTGTAACCTGGGTGAAAAGATATCACAACATTCTCAAATTTGTACAAATTAGATGTAATGGACATTGATACACATATGCCCATGTAGAGGAAGTTGATGCACAGGTTGCCCATTCCCACATCTCTCCCCAATTCAGAAGTTTCCGAACTCTTTAAAGTTAAAAGGATCTGCCCCTGCCTGGTATTACGCCACCACTGGCGTTACAATAGTAAATGTTACAATGTAGTTTGAGTGTGGATACGTCGAAATACAACCTATCACGTTGGCAAGTGTTGCCTGTCACACCAATGAGCCCAATTTTGAAGTTCTTGGAATTGTCATTCGCTGAATTTATCCTATTATTTTCATGACACCCTATATATTTTTCTGTTGTCGAGTCACAAACAGTGCATGAATGTACCTTGGGAGTACAAATTCATTTTGAGAAAAAGAATTACGTACAGGTCATCAAACTCATTTCTGAGGTTGTGA
>JAVTVY010021171.1:0-71928 GCA_036873755.1 Hanleya hanleyi | reverse complement strand
ATTTTGATGGAATATGCTAGTGGAAAATCTTTGTGAAAGAAGCTTAATAGAGTTTTATTGCAGTTTCAGTTACTTTATGTGCATTTATTTGTCAGTCAGCTGGGCTGATTCAGTTCTCTCCGGACATTTGTCATACTTCGGTTCTGCCATGGCTTCTCTAGTTTCATGTTGGAATAAAACTCCATATTCTTGACTGTCTGTGCAAGTGTTTGTTTCATTGTTAATTAACAATTAATTAGTTTCTTCTGACCTGACGTCAATCAGTTATCTTGGATAACCAGGCCTCCCACCGAGACATTCAAAGTAGAATATTTACAAAAAAAATTAGGACAAAATGTTGTGAAATATACACAATTGTGATGTGAACATGTGGGAAATTAACACGCAAAAATGGTGATTTTTGTCCTCCGCCACGAAGTGGTGGGAGGACTTGGAAATGCTAGCCGTCCGTCCCTCCGTCCTTCCGTCCCACATCTTGTGAACACGATATCTTGAGAACAATTCGACCAATCAACTTCAAACCTGTGAAGGTGCTTCACATCAGTTAGACGGCCATTGGTATTGATTTTCACTGAGGTACGTAATCCAAGATGGCTGCCATCGACCATATTGGATTCTGTCTGTCCCACGTCTTGTGAACGCGATATCTCGAGAACACTTTGACCAATCGACTTCAAACTTGGGAATGTTCTTCACATCAGTCAGATGACCATTGGTATTGATTTTCACGGAGGTACGTAATCCAAGATGGCTTCCATTGACATATTGGATTCTGTCCGTCCCACATTTTTTGAACGCAAAATCTCGAGAACAATTCGACCAATTGACTTCAAACATGAGAATGGGGCTTCGCATCAGTTCCACGGCCATTGGTATTGATTTTCACTGAGGTACGTAATCCAAGATGGCTGCCATGGACTATATTGGATTCACTCCGTCCCACATCTTGTGAACGCGATATCTCGAGAGCAAATCGACCAATCGACTTCAAACTTGGGAAGGTTTTTCACATCAGTTAGATGGCCATTGGTATTGATTTTCACGGAGGTATGTAATCCAAGATGGATGGAATCCAATATGGTCAATGGCAGCCGTCTCGCATCTTTTGAAAGCGATACCGCGAGAACAATTCGACCAATCGACTTTAGACTGCCATTGGTATTGATTTTCACGGAGGTATGTAATCCAAGATGGCTGCCATTGACCATATTGGATCCATCTGCCCCACATCTTGTGAACGCGATATCTCGATCGACAATTCGACCAATACTTCAAACTCGAGAAGGTGCTTCACATCAGTTAGGCAGCCATTGGTATTGATTTTCACTGAGGTAGTATGTAATTCAAGATGGTTAATATTGACCATCTTGGATTCTGTCCATCCTGCATCTTGTGAACATGATATTTTAAGAACAAATCAACCAATCGACTTCTAACTTGAGAAGGTGCTTCACATCAGTTAGATGGCCATTGGTATTGATTTTCACTGAGGTACGTAATCCACGATGGCTGCCATTGACCATCTTGGATTCCGTCCGTCCCGCATCTTGTGAACGCGGTATCATGAGAACAATTCGTCCGATTGACTTCAAACTTGAGAAGGTGCTTCACATCAGTTAGATGGCCATTGGTATTGATTTTCATTGAGGTAGTATGTAATCCAAGATGGCTGCCATTGACCATCTTGGTATTCACTCACCCATATTGCATGTTGTGAACGCGATATCTTGATCTGTTCCACCCATCGATTTATAAACCTCACCATCCACAAATCCGTATACAACTACAGACTTACATTCCAGTGTTACATTACCCATTACTGCTTCCCAAACCTCTTCAAATTGTCTCAACAATTCCAGATAAACGTCTCGTTCCACATACACATATTCACTTTCCAAGTTATATCTAAGGAGATATTGGAAGCGTATATGCTGTCGCTCTCAAAACAGGCTACTTGGCGGAGGACCTGCTAGCTACTCAGCTTGTTATCCTTGAATTTGAGCCAATCCAAGGGAAATTTTGTTTGTCATGGTATGATGTCAAAGAGTCGTCAGTGTTTGGTATATATACTGTTGACACTTAACTTTCTCTGTACGCCTTTTCTCTTGGCGGTCAGTAATACTTCGAAAACATGCAGTGTAGCAATACTCTTGGTTGTACACCATGTATATCTACCAAAAATTCTGCACTTTAAAGTTGACACAATTTTCTGAAACCGCCTTTTTTTTTTATCTTTAACGGACAAAATCCATGAAAAGTAGGGCAAATTCTGAAAAAAGGGCCTGATGGGAGGCCTGATTAGAAATATCCTGTTGGAAGATGCTGGGTCTGGTCTAAGTTAGATTTTCCTGACGCATGCAAAAAATGTTTCTGAACTAATTTTTTGGCTGTCAAATCGTGTAACTCTACACCAGGGTGACCTGGCTGAAAGCATGTGCTGAACACGGGGGACATCAGCACATGCTTTCAGCTACTACAGGGTTCGTACGGGTCATTAAACCCCGGAAAGGCGTAAAATTTGAAAAATATCTTTTCCAAGCCTGGAAAGTCATGAAATTTCACAGTAAGTCATGGAAAATACTGGAAAAAATGAGAGAATGTATAATTGCCTTGAAACTCTAGTGAAAGTGTGCCAACTGTAGTCTGAAGATCGTGTTCAAGAGTTTATTTCATGCTGCTTTGTTATTCCCAATCTCTCATCAAAAATATTTACTGACTAAACACAGGCTCTTGAGTTAGAAATTACTGATTCTCCAGGTTTTGAGGCAAATTCTCTTTCAAGGGAAAGAACACTTAACCTAATAGCTATAGGCTAACAGAGGTGTTTCCCTTCACAAAAACGTGATACATGTGTTTCATCCATGGTATTCAGCTATCCAACTATTAAGATGTTCTGGAAGTTTCATTCTACCTGGTAATGCTGATCTTTACGAAATATTGCCCGAAGCTAAATAAATATTAATATTACAAAAATTCCTTGATGTACAATAAAGTGCAATATTATAGAAAGATCACCGATGATAGAGAGACATTTGACCAGGGGAGAGGAGTGCACAGGCAGACAAGTAATGTTGAGGAGAAATGGCGTTATTTTTGCAAATACATGTCCGAATAAAGGAACTTCAGACATGAGGCCCAATGCAAATTTAGAGATGCGTGCCTAATTGTTTCGTGATATTTCCAGGGGATTGAACGATCTCATCCCTCTATCTATTTTGCTGCTGTACAGTCAACTTGAAAAGTTAAGCTCTCTGTAAAATATGTCTTAGATTAGGCCATGGAAAATCAGGCAAAAGTTATGATATTGCATATGCTCAAAAGGGTGCGAACCCTGCGCTATATAATGGTGGGATATCGGAACCTGATTAACCACGCTGTAAGTGGTGATTGTGGCTGAAATACATGCGAGGTCTGCTGTACGTTCGTTTAGGAAAATTTATCCAAACGAATCATATGGTGACGTGAGACACACGGTGAAACTAAGTTGTTCTGGAACACTGATGTATTCGATCCTTCCCCAGGAAAGCGTGGACAAGCATCGACTTCCCAAGGACAGAACAATGAAAATTCATCTAATTTACAATGAAAACTGTGAATACCGACACCTGGATAAACCGAATAACCTCTAAATACTGACATTATCCATGGTCCCAATACCTAGCTAAATTTTAAGTATTTTGAACCTTGATAAACCATAACCCTGTAAATAAAAAACGACGCTTCGAGGTTTCACTGGAGATAACCAGTGGGTTACAAGATCCCTATTCAAAACAGTAACTCCTAGCGGGAGCGCCAAATCGTGTACCTCTCCATGTATAAGCATAGGAAGAACCGTAGCAACTACATGTACTACCCAGGGTCATTAAGGACTCGAGGCCCGGGGAATAGGCTCAAACTATCGATATTTTTTTCTTTGCATATTTCAAAAGTTGAAGAAAAACCCTATCAAGTGTTTCTGTTATTTTCCTTAAAAAATGTTTGCAAACGTGAAATTTTAGCTCTCAAAAATTCACTGTCTGTGGAAGAACTCTGCCCTGTGGAGATTAGCGCGCATTACTCACAGCCGGTGTTATCGCCTGCTGTGACTTCGCACCTTGGCTAATTACTTGTCACTGCAATACACACAATTCGCACGCTGGGCTCATTTATTATAATTAGTTGTTTTTCTACTACATTCATGCCAAAGCCGCCATCGTTTACAAAATATTGAACAGGACATTATATGGTCTATCTCAGTGTTTTCGCGCCACATGACAAAATAAAAAAAAACAAAACACACTGCTCAGGTGGTCAACCATTTCCGGAAAGCATATGGTATATGCAGATATATATATTGCGAATTTGCGTAATGTTTTTCATAATATCTCACTTGACATTCTATCAACATATCTTACTTGCCAACACAATCATGGGAAGAAAACGTTACAAGATTAGTAGGACACGCATGCAGACAAAAAGAAACTTTGATAAACATTATTACACCACTTCTGCTGTTCGGTCATATATACCTCCGATTCAGTATTACTTCATACTGCATTATCGCATTATACATGCGGCAAATGTAGAAAGTGAGGTATTCATTCAAAATAAATACTTTACGTATTCACCATCGTACATATAATTATAAAAAAGGCAAACATTATTCCCGCAAATTGTATACTTTCGCGATAATAGTAAAGTTTTTTAACTCCACACCGGAAATGGCCGCTGCCAGTTTTTTCCCGTTTGAGGTCTGTAGACTGACCAGTTCCTTTTTCTTCTCTTTCCTTGAGCTAGACCTTTTTCAGTCGGCAATTAAATCCATGAATGTCCAATTGCCGCAAATCGATTGAAATTGTAGTTTAAGGGCCGCTTCCCATTCGGATTTCGCGGCCCATCAACTCAATGTTTTATTTGAATTTCGCGGTACATTTCTTTGTATTTAGAATATCTTTTCCAGCGCTAAATATATAAATAAATAAATGAATAAATAAATAATAAATAACAAAGAGAGATTAGTAGGAGATATAAATAGAAGTAAATAAGAATCGCTATGTACAAGTTCGCAAGTCTCTTTCTGGTTTTTGGTTAAGTTATACTGGTAAATATGAGTTCACAGAAATCTGTGCCTGTAACAATTGCTTGGAGTGTGTATCGGGGCACAGGACGGCAGGTCTACGTCCTATATTGCGTGAAAGTCAAAGGATCATATTCTGTGTTAAGGCGTCAGTTCGGTGTCATTTATGGGGTAGCGTGTCCGTGTGGTTTAGGATTTGGTCTTCTGATTGTTCAGTTCGGTGACATCTATGGGGTAGCGTGTCTGGCGTGGTAGAGGGTCGGGTATTCTGATTCTGGACGTTCTTGTGGACCGACGATGATGATCTTCATCATGTTCATCTCCATTTCTGAAAGTATATGATGAAAAAGTGTGTAGTATTCATTTTTGTGGGTGACATTATTTGTATGCGTGGTTGCTTCTTGGACGTGTGCTAATGATTTATGTCATTGATTGTTGAATTGGTAGCGGCCTTTCGGTTTTAGAGACGAATGTGGTTACCGGCCCACACGGAACATGCGAAAGAGACATTTTTGGCCAATATTGTCGCAGGGATGTTGATTGGTCTTGGCCTCCGATTTTTGAGACTAATGTGGCAACCGGCCCACACGGAACATGGTATCTCCGGTGCCCACATTGCCTATATTTTATTCCAAAAGAGAAATTTTGGCCAATGATGACATTGTTAGTTAGTGATGCGCATGCACGGGGGTAGTGTTATATACTGGAATAATAGCCAGCAGTTTTGATAAAATTTATTAAGGACTTGAATACCTGTTTTCTAATGGGGGCTTAGGGTTTAATATCGCTGGTAATGTTAAGGGAGTGTTGAGTTTTTTTAATTCGTTTCTAAGTGCCTCGCGTTGTGGGTAGTGTTTTGGGCATTCAAGTAGGACATGTTCTATTGTTTCTTCTACATTGTTGCATGCGGTACAGAGTGGTGAGGTGTTTTTCAGAAGCATGGACAGATGTGATTTAAGTCCGGTTTTGCCTAGTCTTAATCTTGTGATGATGCGATCATCACGCTTATTGTCTAACTGGAATCCTTGGACTTGTCTTTTCTTTCTATCAAGAATCTTATGTAACCATCGTCCACGTTCTTCTTCGTTCCATTCCTTTTGCCACTTGCTATCTATTTTGCGTCTAATGATAGTGTTGAGTTCTTTACATCCTAATCCTATTGGCACATCGTGTGTAGTTTTGGCAAGACTGTCTTTGGCAGTTTTATCGGCTGCTTCGTTGCCTCTGATGTTGACATGCGCGGGGACCCATGCTAAAATGGCGTCTATACCCTCGTTGTGGATTTGTGTACAGATACATTCTATTTTGTGTATGAGATCAGGTCTACTGTCAGATATAGAATTTTCAATGGATTTGAGTCCACTAAGGGAGTCACTGAGTATCACCGCACGGGTAGGTTTGTGCTCGATGATCCATTCGAGAGCCTTAATTATAGCAATCAGTTCACTATACAGACATATTGTCTGGAAGTTTGAAACCATTTTGTATGTTGAGCTCAGGTATAACAAAAGCTGATCCCGTGTTATTACTTGTGTTTTTCGATCCGTCTGTATAGATTTTTAAGTAATTTTTCCAGTTCTGGTTGATATATTCAAGGGTGGTGGTTCTAATAAAGTCTGGGTTGTCCTTCTTTGTGAGGTAGTCGTGAATACTTGTGTCCACGTGGGGCGACTCTAATTCCTAGGGTGGCCTAGTGATTTTGTCTGTGTCGCTGATGTGTGCGATGGATATTTCGTGTTCTTGGAATAGGTTATTTACGGTATAGCCGAGGGGGGCGGAGTCTTTTTCCCAGTTTTTCTTTAAATATTCATATTCACTTTTATCTTCAAAAATTTGGTGGCATGGGTGATTATCGCCCTTAGCTCTAGTTTTTCCTGCGTATTTTAGGGACAGTTCCTCTCGTCTTAAACAAAGAGGTTTCTCATTGGTTTCTATTTGAAGACTACATAAGGCGGTTCCTTTGAAGGCTCCAGTAGCTATTTTTAGAGCAGAATATTGGATGCTGTCTATTCTTTTTAGTTGTGTCTTACATGCTGATTGGTAGGCGATGGACCCGTAGTCTATTTTTGACCTGATTAGAGTTTGATATAATTTTATCAGACTATATTTACTCGCTCCCCAGTTTGTCCCAGACACACACCTCATGAGGTTCAGGTCTTTATTGCACCGGAGGACTAGTTGGTCGATGTGGTCTTTCCATGTGAGTTTTCTGTCAAAGATCATACCTAGGTATTTAACACTATTTTTGAATTCAATTTTCTGACCTCCTAGCGTTAGTTTAACGTCAATGTGTTTATTGTTTGAAAATATAATGCCCGTTGTTTTGAAGGCGGAAAATTTGAAGCCCCATTTATCCGCCCAGCCGCTAATTGTATCTAGTGTATTTTGCATTATACCTGTCAATTTTTTATGGAACGTGCGGTTTTCCAGAGGGCAGAATCGTCAGCAAATAGAGACTGTTCTACTTCTGGATGTTTCGTGTCAATTTCATCGGCTAGGCCATTGATGAGGATGTTAAAAAGGGTGGGGTTTATGACGCTTCCCTGAGGGGTACCGTTGTCTAATTCATGGTCGGTGGATAGGGTGTTTCCTATGCGAACTTTAAAATTTCTATTGTTTAGAAAGTTTTTTATCCAGTGTTGCATTCTTCCCTTAATCCCAAATAATTGCCGCAAATCACATCTTTGTAAGCATTTTATAGAATGCTCGACGTCTACTCAATCACCCGCGGTAAGGGATTTCGGAAGGCGTGAAAACTGACCAACGCAGCATATTCCAGCATAAAAATTCATCTTCGTGACTGGTTTTCTACACTTTCTCAAAATATATTGTTCCAAAGTGATTAAAGAACGTTTGGTCTATAATCCCTATATGTTGTGTGAGAATATTGTGTCATTATCATGAAGTAGCGGATAATAATTACAGAATATCATCTGCAAAGAGATTATTTTTGTTTACGGTCTATATCCGACATATTTTTTTACACAGCTGGTACATACAGACTTGCTAATAACTTCTCTATTTCTCATCCGATCATGTCAATTTTTGGGGAGCATAATATATACATTACAGTCCGAACGAACGTATCTCAGTTTTTCAAAATGTTGCTTTGTTTTGAAGTCATTGGAACTTGAAATAGACTTTCATTTTGTTTCAAAAAATAAACTTTACAACGCTCTCAAACTTTTTCTAAGAGTTTAAAAAAAAACCTGAGACACACTTGTTTGGTTTGAAAGGTTTATTATCACCATGCAAAATCTCGGACTCGTTATCTGTAAAATAATAGGTGAAATTAGCGATATAAAAAAGACATTATTTTTTTTAAATAACTGTTTTCTAACTGCAACAAAACCGGTGAAATAAACGTAAGAATTAAATTTTTACTTTATTTGGAACGCCCGAATTGTGATCTTTCCAACCATATAAAACATATATATGCATGTGAAGTGGTTGTGATGAAATGAGACAGAATGCACGAGGGTGTCTAGTATCAGGCGCTACCCCGGGCCTCGAGTCCTTAAAACCCCGGAAAGTCGTGAAATTTGAAAATATATTTTCCAAGCCTGGAAAGTCATGAAATTTCACAGTAGACGGAGTCCTGGAAAATCCTGGGGAAAAAGACAGAATGTATAATTGCCCTGAAATTCTAGTGAAAGTGTGCTAACTGTTGTACGAAGATCGTGTTCAAGAGCTTAGCTCGTGCTGCTTTGGTATTCTCTCATCAAAAATATTTATTGACTAAACACGGTCTCGGAGTCAGAAATTGCTGATTCTCCGGGGTTTCTGGACAAATTCTCTTTCAAGGGAAAGAACACTGTTAACCTTAAGCTAATATGGGTAACAGAGTTGTTTCCCTTCACAAAAAACGCGATATTTCATCGATGGTATTAGTAGTTCATGCGTGAAAAATAACTATTGCGATGTTCTGAAAGTTTCATTTTACCGTGTAATGCTGATCTTTACGAAATATTGCCCGAAGCTAAATAAATATTAATATTACAAAGATTCCTTCGTGTACATGCGGTAAAAGAAAGTGCAATATTATAGTAAGATCACCGATGACAGCCAGACATTTGACCGGGAGAGATGAGTGCACAGGCAGACGAGCAATGTTGAGGAGAAATGGTGTTCTATATGGTGACGTGAGACATACACAGTGAAAGTTATTTTAGATCACTGGTGTATTCGATCCTTTCCCAGGAAAGCGTGGGCAAGCAACGACTTCCCAAGGACAATGAAAATTCATCTGATTTTCAGTGAAACCTATGAATACCGACACCTGGGTAAACCGAACAACCTCTAAATACTGACATTATTCATGGTCCCGATACCTAGCTAAATTTTAAGTATTTTGACCCTCGATAAACCAGAACCCTGTAAAAAACCGACGCTAAAATAATCTGAACCCAAGCATGATCGGTACACACAAGTTTCACTATAGATAACCAGTGGGTTACAAAATCCCCATTCAAAAGAGTTACTCATAGCAGAATCTTCAGATTAGGACACTGGAGACTGGTTTTTCAGTTCTTTAGTTGATTAATTTCATACCATAACTAATCAAGGTCACTAACTTTACACACCCGTCGGCCAATTTTGGCCCGTATTGTCGTCGGTATGTCCGTCCATACGTACTTGAACGAGCTGTCTGCAAATCGCTTTGACTGATGTATTCTAAAACAAGCGTATCGAAAATTAACTCGATTCTTTGCGCTGAAAACCGACCTTACTGACATATAGCGTTTTGATAATTTATATGGTTGCTATGGCAACGTTATCATTTTTATGAGAGGGGGGGGGGGGGGTGTCTATATATTCAGAAATTAAATAATATAATAAATATTGGAGGTGGGTATTCCACTGGGGGTGCAGGGTATTCTTTAGGGGCTCCAATGTTAAAATCTAATCATAAGTTTTATGTTTAGCAAAATGTACATGTTCATCTGTACACAGAAAGTTTGCTGCAGTTGTCAGCTCTCAATCATTGTCAATGGGTGATTATGACCGAGAGAAATAAGTTATTTTTCAGCAGTATTTCAGCTATATAGCGACGATCAAACAAAATTCTGAGTATTCCAACAAAAACAAGTTAATAATCCAAAAGTAATCAACACCACACACCGAAAACATGTACATAGCGGTACATTAAAACTTATACAACAATCCGATTTCTCTCAAATAACCTAAAATATTCTTCTTTCACCCGATTAAAAAGATCTTCTAAAATAGCTGCTTGATAAAAATAATCTCTTAGCTGCTTGATAAAAAGAATCTCTTCCAATCTTAAAATCTATACAGTCGATCAGAATATGTTTCACTGTGAGATCTTCGTGGCATGGAATACACCTTGGGGCTGGATCCTTTTTCACCTCTCAGCCCGACTGGGCTAAGGGGCCGTATTGTTGTCACCCCATCTGTCTGTCTGTCTGTCCGTACTCTTTTCTCCATATCTTGAGAACTGCTGATGGCAGGTCGACCGAAACTTCTGTCCAATATAGAATGTAGTCTGTAGATGTGCCTTTTGTATGTTTCGATGACCGGATCCTCGGCTGTCTGTCTGTTCGTCCCCTTTTCTGTTCATCTGTATTATGGTTTAATTCCAACATATGGTATTATGGGCCTTCTTGTGGTAAGTTTCTAAAATCTAGTGGTGGTCCAATCATGTACATAATGATTTCCCTGTATTCAGAAATGTTTTCTTTCCATTCCACTTCCAAAATATTCATGCGATGCTGCAAGCGTTCTACCTGAGCTCATAAATCTACAACCAAAATAATTTTTCTGCAGGTGGACAGGGGAGATAATCATGTAGAGAAATGAGTTGTATAATTTACTGGAAAATGTACATGTAGTGCAAGTTTAAATCCACAATTTAAATCTGCACAAATGTTTCTGCTTGTGATTTACCAATTACTCAGTTGGCTTTAATTTGCTTCAGTTGTAATTTGTGATATTTCCACGGGAACACTTATAAATAAATAGTACATTTGGTCCACTATCAGCAGTGAACCTTATAGATCTACGTTTATAGTATACAGAGGCTTCATTTTTGAATGATACACTGAATAAAGCCAATGTTTACTTCCTATCTTCTGAATAAATGTATGAAACTTCAAGATATATTAATGTGTCCACGCCTGCAATAAATGATAGTTATTCTATGAAAATGATGAACAATATGAGAACAATACAGCATTCTCTTTGGGATTTGCACAAAAGCCCCAATGGACAGAAGCCCCATTCAACATTTAGTTTCAGGCCAGGACAATAAGATCGAAACGTTTCTGACTGCTCAGATTAGCATATCCTACAGTTTTTCGAAACTCATGAAGTTTATTATCCACAAAATACCATAAAGATTGAGAGAAATAGAATTAAGGTTTAACGTCGCGTTCAGCAATAGTTCAGCTATATAGCGACAATCAAACAAAAGTTTGGATCGTATCTGCCTTTTTATATTTCGTCAGTGTAATATCTACTTCTAATATGGCTAACTGCCCTTATGAAAGTAGAAAGAGCTTGTTGGGTAAACTTTGACCAAGGTTAATACCAGCTGCTACAATGTGTGGTTTCATACGAATACCAAGAGGTGAAATAATGGAGGGTTTATGATTGAAACATGTACCTGTTTTATCTATGAGATGAAATATGATTTTTTGCCCAAATAACAAAAAATGACAAGGTTTTTTGTTTTGCAAAAGTGTACATAGAAATTTTATACTGAAAAGTTAATGGAAATATGTTTGAGCAGAAATGTCAAGCCACTTGATGTGGTGAGTCATTTGTGGCGGCGAGTATTCGGGAATATAGTTTTATATTATGTAAGGCGATTTTTCAGTGGTTTCCAAGCTGGAACTTCTATGGTTTTATGGCGAGAACAGTTTTCTCCCTTAGTCTCTCCTGTAAAGAAGAGTTATCTCCCCTGAATGTTAAAAACCAAGATTCTAAATCGACAAGCAGCCAGAGGATGCTAATTCCCCCGCCGAAAAGGCAGCGCTATTTTTGAGAGTTCTCGGTCTCAGGGGAGGCAACTGCTACTTCATAGGCGTAGGAAGCGGAGAGGTCTTTCCGCCTCCCAAAGTTTTGAGATCAACACAGAACGACTGACTGAACGTTGATTGCTTCTGTGATATAGTTTCCACGCAATGAAACAAATAATGTAACCGAGATGCAACCTTAAGCGACACCTGATGGCATATTATCTGCAAACCAAAGGAGATGGTATTATAATGCGGGGTTTCTGCCCACAGCCAGCCGACTCATAGGAATGTACATTTCTTCTCTCCATCTGTCAATCACAATGCAATGTACAACTTGGTCGGCGGCGGCAACAGTCAATCAACGGGAGTGACTGATCGTTCGATTTCAACGTTTGACTAACCCGTAATATCCACACGGTATCGTGTCATCGGTAAACAATATTTATTTTACTTTTAATTGATAGCCTAAAATCTTATTTCAGATATACGAATGCATTTTTTTCTTTTTTTTTACAAAAATGAGAAAGTTTGAAATAACTTGTCGACGTCGCACATGTTGCCCTCCTGGGATTCGAACTCGGTAAAAGAAAATTTCGAGGCACTTGTGATCCAACGTGCGTATCCACTACACCACGACATACGAACAACTATAACAGGCTATTTTGTCACTTTAATCTACTTACAAAAACTTCAAACGTTATGAATCATAACTTTTCATTTTTTAGTATGAAGGACTCCTTGGACCAAAAAGATCTTCTAGCAGTGGGGATATAATGTTACCACACAACACCAACTTAAATGACGTTTTGGTCCAAGGGGTCCTTCGCCTCTAAATGCGTGTCTGAAGGACTCGATTTAGATCCATTTTTCACGAAATAGAACAAGCTGTGGATTTCAGTTTCATGTGATAACTATAATCATAACGCAATCGCTCTAAAACTTTCACATATTGTGTACTTATATTTTCTCTTGCTGTTACATTAAAACATAAGTATTTTTAGGACATTTTATTTTTTCGATTTCAATCGCACCACGTATAGGCCCAAATCCCGCCTTATCGTACCATTACCTTTGAAGAGAATCTGAAGGCGTCCTCAATCTATTGCTCGAACATCAAATTGAGACTGGTGCCACCACCTGTAGGCACAAGTGTGCGAAACACAATCCCAAGCGACATCTTATGGTATATGAGTACCAAATTTGAGAAAAATCCGATGAGCAGTTGTCAAATTATTGCCCGGAAACAAATTTCGGATTTTCCACCAGGTGTCGCCATGGTATATTCATACCAAGTTTAAGAAGAATCCGGCGAGCGGTTCTCAAGTTACCACCCTGAAACAATTTGGCGCCACCAGTAAGTGCAGGTGGGCGAAAGGCAATCCAAAGCAACTATTTCTGGCATGGTACATGCATGCTAAATTTGAGAAGAATCTTATGAGCAGTTCTCAAGTTATTACCCGAAAACAAATTAAGATTTTGCCACCAGGTGGCACCACCTGTAAGCACAAGTGGGTGAGACGCAATCCCAGGCAACATCTCATGGCAAGGTGTATGCATACCAAATTGGGAAGAATCCGATAAGCAGTTCTCAAGTTATAGCCCGGAAACCGAATTCAAAGTTGCCACAGGTGGCGCCATCTGTACACGCAAGTGGTCGAAACTCAATTCCATCCGATGAGCTTTAAAATATTACCTGCAAAGGTAGGGTATTTCGGAATCCGACAAAGTCTCGGAAGAACGGAAAGAACCCTAGCTAGTGGCGCCATCTAATGACAGATCTTGCTGAAACGCAATACCAATCATCATCTTCTCACAAGGAATGCATATGTCAAATTTTGAAGAAATTCAACAAATTCTTCGCTTTTGAAGAATTTGACGGACATCCACGGGCGTCCACAGAAGATTGGAACTAGACTGTAGGACTCTGTTAAATCAAGATATTAACAGACAGTGTCAGCGTACTGTTCCAGCTGTCTCCCCTTCAGTGATTGGTCATTCGACCCAGCCATTTTAAACTAAAACGAGCATTCTCATTGGATCACTATTTATAGGAGCCACCCCAATCTTCAAACACAAGCACGTGACTGTCTCAGTTGACCGATGACATAGTGCGCCCTCGTTTTCGATTTCAAAATCTGCCATCTAACTGGGAAAATGTTTTTGTTGCTGCATCAGCCAGACATTGGCCCGCAATAGAAAAGGTTCAATACTATAGGCTAGATTGGAACAAGACCCAGTGGCGCCACCTTAAGGCGGATCCTTCTGAAACGCAATATCAACGGACGTCTTGCCGCAAGGAATGCATATGTGCCAAATTTCAGACACGGGCACAAAGAAGAGAGACCCATTCTAAAGTCTCCGGCCGCGTTGTAACAAGGGACAAAAATATGCAATACCAGGTACGTGAAAATAGTCTCGCTATAATCTACAACTAGGATATGCTATCGCACCTAGCTGTATTTTTTTGCCCCAAACACCATTGTGGCAAGTAGCCGCCAATCCGAATAATATTATGCCACAATATTCAGCTGAACAAACTCAGTTACGCGGGTCGTGGACAGCAGATGGATCTGCATATCAGTGTTCTCCGGTCTTGGAGAGCGTGCGCTTGAAAGCATCAGAGGAGAGATTTTCATCACATCATCTTGCTTAAATTGATGCAATATTATCCAAATTTGAAATTTTTGTCCAATAGAATTTTGGTATATTTTTCCTCATTTTACGCATTTGAGAGAATTCCAAAAATACGATTTAAAGCTATATGGAACACCATATGTTGCTAGCGGTACGACTCGGTGACTATTCTACAAATATGACAATTCCACGTGAAATTTTGAAATGGTCATCATCTGAAAGTCGGGTCATCTAATTTGAATACTACCGTGTTTTTTTTGTGTTTTTTTATTTTATTATTAATTTATATGATACCTCAAATTGTCCTGCCCAAATGTCCGTCCGTCTGTCTGTTATCTAACCGTGTGTAATCAAATACTCCCACAGTTTTTGTCCGAGGTCTATGAGAACTTCGTAGACATGTTCTTTGGGCTTTGCCGATTTTCTGCATCTTCTAATACCGGGAATGTCTCTATTTCGCCTTTGGCTGACAGGAAATCTTAACGTTGTGAAGATGCATCTGTTCCAGTATATAGACCATGTTCTTGTGAAATAAACTTGTCCAACAGTTTTCATTGGGTGCTTCTAAAACTTTATAGACATGATTAATTTTGTTTGGGGAAGTGCATGTCCTATCCATGATATGGAAAATTACGTTTTATTGTAGCCTTCATTTCTTCCAGTATGGCATATAGTGTATGTCTGTATGTCTGTCAGTCCGTCCGTCTGTTCGTCTTACCTTGTGTAATCAACTAGTAAACCCTATTCATGAGATGAAATACAATGTTTTGCCATATTTATGACGTTTTTCTGCATCCATTCCGATCGACCCAATAAGAATCAATTTGCCATCTTGCAATGTCACGAAAGAGTTTGAAAACAAAGTTTGCCCCCGAACTACATCACCCAAACACGCTTACACAAACGATATTCATCAACTTCTTCTTGTTCTTTTTTTTCTTTCAGCTGATAAATTATATACCGATAGTATGTCGTTTTTTACCGATAGTTGTCTGATACCCGTGCATGAACCACAACCGTATTCAGGTTTAATATAACTTCATCAAACTAACTAATAAACTAATATCTCATTTCAAAACAATGGAGAGAAATTAAGGGAGTTACTGTAGTCTAATCACCCCTACCCAATTTTTCAGATCACGAAATATGATCGGATGCCTCGGGTACTATGAGCTCGCTCATACCTTATTACCCATTCCGACAGCTGAACGTCCACCCTGGGGTTGACCACCAAGGTCCAGTGTACAATGCTTCGTAGGACAAAATTTGACATTTAGAAGTAAACAGACTCGCCTTGTAAACACCTTTCTCAGAATGGACAACAGGACTAACATTTTGAGTGAGTTAGTGAATAGGATTTAACGTCGTTTTCAACATTGTTTCAGTCATATCACGACGGTGCCTACATGTGCCAGAACACGAGAGTGTCCACAGTTCCTATTATTCTGGACATTGATCAGCCCAGTCAGTACAGCACCCGGTCACCCATCCAAGTATTGACCGAGCTCAACGCTGCTTAACTTCGGTGATCTGACGAGAACCGGTGTGCCCAACGTGATGCGCCGTACCCTAACATTTTGATAGTTTGATTGATGTGTACATAAAAATCATGGGCTTCTTTATTATTTTGGTGTATATGTGCGCCTTCTAATTGGAGATGTTCATGTGGAAATCTTGAAGAACGCGACTACATAGCCTCTAACTCCGATTGTAGTGCGATTATACACCATGGAGCCACGCAAAATAACTAGACAGAAAAATATGGGTTTGTAATAGTCAGATGTAATAGATGACTGCGGGATCAAAGTACGAAAAAGTGAAATTATTCCATGGGCAAGTTTTTATTCAGAATACTTGTCTGTAAGATCCGACACCGTCATCATTGCTCTCAACAGGTTAATGACCACACTGAATCTATTGAATAGAGCCACGGAGCCATGTTCAAGTTGTACGAACAAGGCGAGAGATGTATACACCATATGCAGATGCTCTGGAATATTACTATGGTCCAGGATGTTATATCCTTGTTTTAACCATCTTTAATGTGGAAACATCCAGGTGATCAGGAAATAGTAAGTCCAGAGATATGTCCAAATATATTTGAAGTTCGATGATTAGCAATTCTGGTCTTAACCATAATTTGATCTTCTGACTCAGAATTTAGTAACATCCTCTTCATGGTCTGTTGTGGGCTTTTCAGTGTTGTTATTCCATTCGTTCATCTCGTCCAAAGTTTGAGGTAACTCCTTCTTGAATGTTTCCGGTAGAAAGATAAATAGAAAACAGACGATGATACTCGCCGATCCGTAAACAGTTCCTGGCAACCAGGGCAGATAGTCGATCTGTGAAAAACAAAAATTAAACTGAAATATGTTTCCATTGAAAAACTGAATTACCTGCCTTCAGCATGACATGTAGAAGTGGTATTTGCACTGTTAGAGGATCGAATTGACAAAAAACAGTCGCTTTTGACCCAATGGAACATGCGATCGAGAATTTGACCCAATATACTTGGGTCAAAATCTGGACCTATTTTTTTTTTTTGGTAGGAATGAATTTGACACAAAAAACTTTTCGAAGAGATAAACTTGTTGGGTCGCATAGACAGATAAGTTTGACAATGTAGACAATGTGGACACAAGTATATATGAACAAGACTTTCTGGAATAAAGCAGAATCGAAAACCAGAAAGCTTTCATATCATTTTCATTCATTCATAGTGCAGTAGCGAACACGAGACTGGATACCGGCGTGAAGGGAAAGGAGGATCGCTAGGCAAGCAAATGTCCGATTCACATATAATAAACCTAGCTAGGACATTTTGTCCTGATTCGCAACTGGGGAAGACCAACTTTCCTAAAGCGAGCATATGAAACGGGGCAATCGCTGTAAATAGCAAACACCAGAACGCACAACAAACGAAATTATTCAAACACGATACAACAAAAACGGTTCATACTTCATGTAAGGTTCACCAGACAAGACATACAATAGCAAGCGTCAGATCCGACATTCAATAGTCAGCCGTTTTATCCATACACGAATTTTCGCGTCAGTAATCGAAAGACCTATTTCGTATGACAGCACCAATTCCCAACCTCATTTGCGTACACCTCGCCATCCATAAGATGGCTTGCGAATCATGTGTCTCCATTAATGCGGAGCGATATCCGGTACTTTATCGGATTCTGTTCGGGTTTCATCCGGCGGAGAACAGACTCGAGAAATCTGATAAATTACAGGTATTCATACCACTTCGAAAACAGATATTGCTCGGGTTTACAAAATATATAGGTATGAATAACTTTCGTATCATCCAAGAGGTGTGGTAGATCTGTAATTTTGAACAAGTAGGACATCACATGACTCGAAAATGGCCGGTAGACTTTAGCTGATTGGCTGACGAAGTCACGTGCTATTGACTTATGGAAATTCCTTCTTGCAGTTGCCGAAAGTAGGCTGAAGATGAATACACACGATCCCAGGGTCAGTCTTACCGCATGTAGATGACCCAGATGGTTAAAGGCTGTTCCCAACCTGTAACCATCTGGGTTATCTATACGCGGTAAGACTGACCCTGGGACCATGTGTATCCATGTTCAGCCTACTTTCGGCAACTATATGAGGGAATTCCCCTGAAATCAAAACTACGTGATGTCTTCAGCCAATCAGTTAAACTCTACCGACGTTACTCCAACGTAACCCGCCTTTTTCGGGTCATGTGCTGTCCTACTTGTTCAAAATTACAGGACTACAACAACTCTTGGGCGATACGGAAGTTATTCATATCTGAATCTTTTGTAAACTTACGCGATATATGTTTCAGAACTAGTATGAAAAGCGTGTAATTTATCAGATTTCTCGAGTCTGTTCTCCGCCGGATGAAGACCGAACAGTATACGGTATATTTAGTCTAGTGGCTTAGCGCCATTTCTGAGCGAAATCGTGACATGCCGGATTAAAGCACCAAACTTGGTACAGTTGATGTACACTCCATACGCAAACATTTCACACAGGGGTGCCCGACCTGGGCGACCTACTTTCCATGAAAATCCAAGATGGCGTCCAAGATGGTCGCCAAACATATAGATGACCATATCTCTGCTTGTATTTGAGCTGGAATGTTACTTGAGGTGTCTGTATATATGTTTTCGGGCACAGGAAATCGATACTGTAATAGGCTATCATGACACATCAGTTAACAATTCAAGAAAATTACCGAGATTTGGGCATTCATATGTTAATTTGGTAGGATATGCTTATATACATAACATGAAAAGCATTTGATATAAGTATTTTAGTAATAATTATAACTGAAAATGAAGTAATTATAAATTTTTCGTCGGGATTTGGATTATTTACCTCAAATTTACCAAAATTTTAACTAATTGTGCAATAGTGACCCACACCCCGAGCTAACACATGATGTTTTCATAAAATTTTCGAAAGGTGATATTAAAAAGATAAAATTGTAGGGTCAAAAAAAACATCAGTAAAATGTGAATTCGTTTTCCCTATAACTTTATCAAAACATTTTCAGAACATTTCAATGTTTTCTTTAAACATCATAACAATGTCTTAAGATGTTTTAAGGAATAAGTGTGTAAGACTATCAGTATAAATCTATAGCTTTATTATGACTCGTTGTAATAACTCCATCAAAAAATATTTTTAAAAAGCGTTTTAATGATTTTTTATAACATACAAAATGGATTTCCATTAAGTTTTACCTAAGGTTTTTATGATATCTTTGTCTGCGGGCCGGTTCTGACAACCGTCCTCCCAATCACGGAAAGCACCGCAGGCTTCAACCCCAAGCAACCCTTAGCTAGCCTGACAAGGTATCCCAACTACTCTCCCTCGTGCCTCATCATCATTGAACGACTCAGTTAGATGCTCAAATGATCATCCGGCACATTTCCCTCAATCATGTATTGAACTCGACACCAGACCAGTCCTTTTCCTGCTTCCCTCCAAACCTTGCTCACAGCTCCAAGGTTGCCAATGCCGCCACTCCACTCTTTGCTGGCAATGCCAATGTTGTAATAACAGAGTTCCTGACTGGAATGTGAATCACCACCCTTGCCCGATAAACGTGTCCAGCGCCTGCCTCACTGAGATAATTGAAAAATCTCATCAGCTACACGCTAGTAACCCCACTGCTGAACCCACTTCCCACGTCATATTAATTCAGGTTATTAAATAGGAGCTTCACACAAAATATCCAAGCTAGCACTGGATCTTGATCACTCGGAGTCTAGTATCTTGACCTCGAAAATTGACTGTGTTTACTGTCTTTTCTTGTCTGTCTTGCAGCTTTTTGTCCCTCAGTTCTAATGATAGCAGTAACTCAATGACAGCCGCCAACAGCGAGGCAGCAGACACAAAGAGTTCATCTTCGTATCTTGGATGCTGTGCAGACTATTGTTAATATGGTCTGCAAATTGAACACGGATACTTTGATTATGCTATTGGGCATATGTTTTGAACTGATTACTCACCATCTAGATACCAAGCTATGGATGGTGCATGGTGAGGAGAACACTCCACACATTATCACATCATTTTCCTACATGTACATGGATGTCAAGAGATTACAGAGGATACGTTCTGATCGCTTCCATTTTCCCTTGTCACATGATCTGACACATCACGATTTGGTGAAGACATGGAAGCATACCCATGGGTAACAGAAGGCTTCCTCTTCCTTCACTGCAAGCCTTCACGCCAGATCGGTGGATAATAGAACGATTCAAGATAATACTGCGTGATAGCAACCTTTTACTTGACAGCAGTAAAGGGATTTAGTCAGTTCCATAGGTAAAGGAATGGGGATGATGGAAACTGCCATCAACACGGGATGCTTTTATCAAGTATGTGCACACTGACTGAAACATTACCAATCCAGTATTTGGTTAACGAGATCTAGAACCCAGAAGAATGCCATCACTATAAAAATATCTGGCTTGACAAAAATTCAGAACACCTGACAACTAATTTAAATGAAACAACCTGAAGATACAACAAGCTACGATTAACTTCTAGAGCTCACCTTCAAGGCTGTCGCCATTGTGGATTGCATCTGCAAAATTAAAAACTCCACTCGGGATAATGAACGTAGTAGCACAGTGGAAACCGTGAACATTGAATGTGATGGGCACATGACTTGATACACTGAGGTTGGCGAAACATCTTGAAGTGTGACGTGATGTGTCATTGTAATTCATCTGAAGTTCCAATATGTGGAAAACTGGTCTTCAATTCCTTCCAAATGCAACCAGGGATATTGGCATGTGTATCTTTGGCGACCATCTTAGACGCCATCTTGCATTGTTACTTGGTGTGGCATTGTAATCCTTGTCCCCCACAACACAAATATAGATACTCCATGTAATAATTCATCCCCAATACAAACAGAGAATTGCATTAGTGTGTTTGGCAGCCATCTTGGACGCCATCTTGGATTTTCATGGAAAGTAAGTCACCCAGATCGGGCACCCCAATGTGAAATGTTTAAGTATGAGGTGTACATCAACTGTATCAAGTTTGATGCTTTAATCCGGTATGTCACGTTTTTCATGAAATATATATTGCTGTTATATAGAATATGGAATAGGTCTTCGGATTATGGACGCGGAAATTCTTTAATGGACGAGGGCTGAATTATGAATGACGGACCAGACGCTTGAAATTGGCATTTGTATATTTGGCGGCCATCTTGAATTGTGACGTGACACGACATTATAATCAATCTGAATCATAAATATAAGGAAAGCTTGACCCCAAACACATATATATAGGCATTTCAAGTGATAATTCATCTCAAATACAAGCAGAGGCAATGGCATTAGTGTATTTGGCAGCCATCTTGAACGCCATCTTAGATTTTCATGGAAAGTAGGTCACCCAGATCGGGCACCCCTATGTGAAATGTTTGCGCATGAGGTGTACATCAACTGTACCAAGTTTGGTGCTTTAATCCGGTATGTCACGTTGTTTCGCCTAAGCCACTAGACTAATTATCGGATATCGCTCCGCAATAATGGCGAAACACGATTCGCAAGCCATCTTATGGATGGCGAAGTGTAAGCAAATACACCAATTCCAAATGCGTATGAAATAAAAATAACAATGAAAACACAAAATTGTTTTCCACAATATAGAAGCGGTCAACAGTTTTCTATGATGTCAGCAAGACAAGATAATGTTATATACATAAAATCATAATCACTGATCATATTCTTTATCGAATAGTTCTCTTACACGGTTAGTTTGTACTCTAATCTAATCTAATTAAGGATGTCCGCTGGTGGTTTTTGGCTTTGGCAGCCATTTTGCCTGTTTTCCCTATTGGGTTATCTCCCTTTCCTAGGTTAAGATATAGGGATTTCTTTTAAAAGCCTTCTAGCCGAGAATTTTGCAAACCAACATCCATCCAATTTGATAAATTTTGATAGACATTGTGATTATCTGCAAACAGTTAGAATATAAGAAAAAGTTAAATACTATTTATATGAATTTTTTATGAATATGCTTCAAAACTAGGGCTATTCCCTATGATTTCTGGGTTATCAAATTGAGCATGGGTCGGTCCACTTAACGTTGTCTACAGGTAAAAAATGCACACCAACCTATATTGTTTTCTTTGTTTTTTCTCATATTACACAATTATGAATGCAACAACACACATTATTCAAAAAGTTAATTACTTTGATTTACCACCAGCGAACATCCTTAAAATTAAATCGTATCTGCTCCCCTATATAGCGACATGTAAGATTGTGGAGCATTGATAGGATATTAATGTACTTTGTCGTAATTTTTTTGCCAGGCTATATCTGGATAAATTTTCGACTGAGTGAATGGATACAGCTAGTGAATTAGACTGCCTGAATTGGAAGATTCGAGAAGAACATCCGGTAGAATCCATATACAAAGTGAGACAAGACACAAATTAGTTGTTTCAACTTACTACTATGCTGGCGAACGGTGCAAGCATAGCTCCAATTCTAGCAGCAGATGAACATATCCCTAGTCCTAGGCTCCTAAAGAAAAGAAGGAAAAGGTTTCAATGTACTGGAAGTAGTAATCGCGGTCATATGGCAATGAGATACAAATGTGTGTATGACGTCACACGTGGACTCATAAACAAAATAAGCTTGCTATGTCCTACTTTTCGTAATAAATTGGGTAAATTGCGATACAGGGTCGGGCGCGTCGACGATTGTCACCTAAGGCAGTTCTAGCAGGATACAGCTGCCATCAGACTGTGCTCGAAATTTCGTTGGCTTCGTTAATCCATCAATTCTCGCGAATGTGTAAGGTTGCATCTACACACAGAATACATGTACTAGTATATGAACTAGAAGAGGCCACGAGGCCGTTATTTCCAAGAAGATGTTACAGTTAAGGGTAAAACACTCAATGCACAGCGGTTTTAGTGCGTTTATCTATTATGGATTTTCCGCCATCAGATGTCTCTGTGTGCGCTACATGACGACCCGACCCAACGTCGTGTAGCTTTTTGACGGTGCCTTGAAGAGTTGTTTTCTAGCCAGCGGCATCAGAGTGCATACGTGTATGCTGTTTTAATCAATTAGCCCAGAATCATACCTGATATTGGTTGGGTAGAGCTCCGGAGTGTATTGAAACAGGGCTCCAAATGTGGCTTCACTAGCGAACTGTCCTACCATTGTCAAACCTCTCACCACCCCAGCTACCGAATCACCTGGGAGAACAAAAATTAACACTTTGTACCGTGATAAACATTTTGTCAGGGATGTTATCAGAGGGAGAAGAGTCTCCAAAACAACATTTGGTCCAAGCGAATATAAAATTAAAGGTGGCATTGCCAGTTCATCAAGGAAACTCAGACATTGGGAGTTTTATTGTGATTATGAACTCAATTGTAGTCAACCAAGCGGACAAAATACGGATTGGATACGTTTTGCTAACAATCACCCCATTGAGGAAGAAACACTAGAGTTCATACAAAAAGAGCAAATACGAATCCACAGCTCTGACCTCATTACGCAATATCAGTGATGTCATTATCAAAGAAGCTGACATGGGCTCAGATATAGATGTAACAGTTTTTTCATGGTTTGAGGAAAAAAAAATATTGTTAACAACAATCGCACCTACCAATGTATTACTGACAATGTGGACAAAAAAAATTAGAAACAAGATAGACAGCCTCGTCAACCAAGTCGGATAAATCTTTTCTCTTCAAAGAATCTAAGACCAGCCAAATACGTAGTGTATCCAAAATCCATAAATCTGCAGCTATAGCCCAATTCGGAAAGGGTTTTATCTCCCTTGTTCCACTTGGGGCGTGTTGTTGCAGAAAACTTCCGTTAAGTACCAAAGGCGCTCACAATTATTTTTAGATATTAAATATTTGATTTTTCCAGAAAATTATCTTTGTAATGTTCACGTATGCAGGATCCATCGGTTCATGTAAAAAACTGAAAACAGTAGTTTTTTTAAACAGATATTCTGGAATGATTTATCAATATATTATTCAAAATAATTGCGGGTGCCTTTGGTAAAAGTAAAACCGAGGCGACTACTTCCCGGCAGCAGCTTTTCATACATCCAACGGCAGTTATTCAAGGGGAGACAAGAAACTTTCACGAAAGGGCTATAGCTAACGCAATTAAAGAATAAAAGTCTGCATACATCCTGTGTTTGAATCCTGTCGATCTAACATTCATAGCTACGTTTAGAAGATTCACCACCAAGCTTCTTTCAACCGTGCTGACCAGGACCTTTCAGGAGGTAAACACATTTTGGGAAAGGTATTGTGCCACTGTTTCTAAAAACTCCGACGTTGAATGTATGTGGATTTTGAAAAACTTAAAATGACTTCTCAAGAACTTGATGCAAAAGGACACATACCACATTTCTCGACTCCCTTTTATGCTACAATCCCTCATTGGCGGCCCTAGTCCATTACTATAGGTGTTCAAGAAAACTGATCGCCGATATTTTAATGCCATAATGTATTCTTTAGCCCTACTACATACAAGGGATATCATTCATGGGATGTTCTTTGTTTATACAGTTGCTTGAATTTCTCATTAATAATACCAACATGTATGTGAAATTTGTCAACACAGTATACCATAAGCACATGGATATTCTCATTCACCAAATGTCCCACAAGCAAATTGAGTAACCTATAGTAAACATTATCCTAAAATCATACAACAAATATCCCTTCTTATGTTATAGATGACATAGATTTCTTGGGCCACATTCCAGACGAAATTCTGCCGGATGAACTATTCTGCAGTTTAGATGTTTTCAATCTATACAGCAATAGCTCATATGAGATAGGAATTAAACTAGGATAAAAGTAACTCCGAAAATGGAAGTCATTGTGATATAATATTCTATATTTCGGCTGTGCTTATGCCATCATCAGGAATACATATAAACAATTGGCGTATACAGTTGGCTATATATACAAGTTTGAGTAGAAAAGGCGGTAACTATACAAGCGAGCACTGGAGTTCAGCAAAAAATGATCAACCACTGGTGGGAGTTACACTCAATATATTAGTGAGTACTGCTTGACTGCATAGGCCATAGACACCTAAACTAAATCATGGAATAATGACGTCAAAGGACCTCATTGTCTTTAGGTGAACATGAGCTTCTTTGTCTATGGCCTAGCAGTTAAGCAGTACTCACTAATATATTGAGTGTAACTCCCACCAGTGGTTGATCATTGTTTGCTGAACTCCAATGCTCGCTTGTACATTTACCGCCTTTTCTACTCAAACTTGTATATATAGCCAACTGTATACGCCAATTGTTTATATGTATTCCTGATGATGGCATAAGCACAGCCGAAATATAGAATATTATATCATAATGACTTCCATTTTCGGAGTTACTTTTATCCTAGTTTATGTGAAATTGATCTGTGGGAACAATGGATAGGAATTAAATTAATCAAATATTGGCTCAACAACTTTTCTTACCAAAACGATGAACGTTTTTCTAAAAGAGTCTTATTGGCCATACCAATTATTTTATAACAAAGTTCAATTTCGCGACAAGTAAAATTATAAGCAAATCATTGGCATAGCCATGGGCACGAAATTTGCACCAGCATAAGTTGCCCTTGTATTAGGACACAAACGTATAAGGATGTTGAAACTCGTGTTGGCGTACCGACAACAAAGCATGTACCAAAATCCTTCAACGTTATTTGGACCACTGTTTTCTGAGCTGGGATACTTATGTTGGAGTTATCACTGAGGTTCGTCAAATTTTGAATAACATAGATGCAGATATCCGATTGCCATGGAGTAAGGTGCAGAAAATGTGGAAATCTTTGAAACGGCAAGATAGCAAGATTATCACCAACATTTATTACAAGCCTACCGATACAACAGTACCTTCCATTGAAGTGATATCGCCCGCTGTGTACTAAAACTCAGACACCATTTAATCAGTAGGATTTAACGTCGTTTTCAACATTTTGTCAGTCATATCACGACGTTGCCTACATGTGCCAGAACACGAGAGTGTCCACAGTTCCTATTATCCTGGACACTGATCAGCCCACCCAGTACAGCATCCGGTCACCCGGAACCGGTGTGTCCAACGTGATACGCCGTAATCTCGTTAGTCGCAATTGGACTACTGTTACTGATCAAGAATTATGGAAACGGGGAATGGTTGAACTGAAAGTGTTCTTACTCGCTAGATTACCACGATGGATTAATTACTTCAGATTTCTAGAAAGTGCTCTCCCTTAATATTGCTGACATTAGAACACATAAAGAGCGAATTCCTGAAGATAATATTTCCTTTATCAACACGTACAATTCAAACAATATTAACTTCTTCCATACAGTTAGCAACAAGCTAGCTATTGTCAAATGCGACGATGGTTAAACCTTCCAGAATGTTAAAAAGACAGTCGCAAATCTAAATGCTAACACGGGCTAAATTCAGCACATCGACCCCCAAACCAATAAAAAGATATGGATATGATAGATGTTAGTATATTGTGATCATTTAATCATTTAATTCTTATCCACGGCATAAAATAATTTTCTTTGAGATACGCTAAAGCCAATGAAGCGTACGTGGGATATATTCTGGTTCCCATTGCTGTACCAAGAATTTGCAATAATATGAAAATATTGCCTTGTTTTGAGGGGAATATGCAGTTTTGTTGCCCCGAGGCTGTGCATATTGCCCGAGCCGCAGGCGAGGGCAATATGCACAGCCGAGGGGCAACGAAACTGCATATTTCCCTCACAACAAGGCAATAATTTCATTATTATATTTATCAACTTAACTCTGTGCTAATCTATTATCTCTCCAGCAAAATAATGTTTTATGTTTATTTCGGAAGAGCGCAATCCTTCTGAGTTGATTGCTTTCAGTGAGCAAATCGCCAGCAACATTATTTTTCATGCCCGAGATTCCATTGATTCGGAGCTGCTTCACTACTATCGTGTAAATCTCGCAACGCACGTATAGTTGTTCGATGCTGCTTGTTAGTTACTCCAATAATGTGCTTGGGTATTCTACTTACAATTAGATGGGGGAGATAATTTATTTCTGCTGTGTTCTCCAGCTAAAATCAACTCGACGAACTGCTCCGTGATCGGCTACCGTTTTCAGCGCGACTGAAAGAACGGGGCGACCTCTGTTGTAATTATCTCCCTTTAGTGTATATTCCATGGGGGTGGAATATGCGGTTTTATTGACCGGGCAATATGCAGTTTTATCTCATTACAATTTATATAGGGAGACACTCTAATAAATATAATAATATAAAATATTGACTTGTTTTGAGGGGAATATGCAGTTTTGTTGCTCAGAGGATGTGCATATTGCCCGAGCCGCAGGCGAGTATGCACAGCCGACAAGACGTCACAGCAAGACAATAATTTCATTATTATATTTATCAACTTAACTCTGTGCTAATCTATAGCAAAATATTGTTTTATGTTTTATGTTGCAAGAGCATAATCCTTCCGAGTTGGTTGTTTTTAGCGGGCAATCGCCTGCAACATACTTTATCATGCACGAGATTTCACTGATTCGGAGCTGCCTCACTACTATCATGTAAATCTCGCAACACACGTATAGTTGTTCGGCGGCGCTTGTTAGTTACTCCAATAATGTGCTTCGGTACGACTCTACTTACAATTATAGATGGGGGAAATATTTATTTCTGCTGTGCTATACTGCAGCTAAACTCAGTTCCACGAACTACCCCGTGGTCGACTGTTTGCAGCGCGAGCTGTTGTAATTATCTCCTTTCGGTGTATATGCCCTGGGTGGGGGCGGGGGGATATGCAGTTTCAGCGGGCAATGTACACCCACGTGACCGGGGTCATTACAATTTATATAGGGTGACACTCTAATAAATATAATAATACATGTTGTTGAAACGGAAGGTATTTTTTCTTTAAGACGAATTTAAATATATGTAGTTAAAACTCCTAATTACATCTGGATTCCAAAACACCCCGATGTTTATAGACCCATGCTACACCTCGCTGGAGACATCGAATGTACTCTCCAGGACAGGTCTTTACGAGCTTGATAGTAAGATTGCCCAGTTTTACTTGACCCGGGCTTGTCAATATGGATACAGAACGGAAGTTTACCTATGAAAGTGTTCAGTAACACAGTGGTGATAAGGAAAATTCCAGTCACGCCAAAGAGGGATATACACGTCTTCTTTCTACCGAATCTGGGAAAAAATAGAGTCTGGAAGTATTCTCATTCGTCGATTTATTCTGAACGGTCGGCAATATTTAGTTTCTTGTATATCATATGCCCAAGGTTGTAGCGAAAGTGTCTCTTGAATCCTATTGACCTTTGTGGGTTGTGGCGTATGACCTTTATGATTTCATTATCGATCACGTGACCGAAGTGGCATTTGACCCTGCATATGCACAATAAAAACCTGAAACGCGCCAGGTCAGTGGTCACTTCCGATGGTCACCCACTACAACCCACAAACGTCAATCGGGTCCCTTATGCAATTTCCGTATGACAGAGGGGGAGGGGGTTTGGCTGTTTCAAGGTTGTTTCACTCATATTGTGATAGTGAGTTTGGTTGAGGGAGGAAGCCGGAGTACACGCAGAAAACCACCTCTCGTCGACAAGTAATTGACAATCTTCCACACATGGACCAGCTGGGCTCGAACCCGTGCCGATTTTAGCAGTGGCAGGACAGCGATCACCGGCGAAGTGCCTTAGACCACTCGGCCACCGGGAGGCCCGATGTATGACGGAACTACCATGGTGGGACGTATCCAGGCGGAATTATTTATTTGTGTATTTGGAGTCTACAGGTAAGTTAAGCATGGTATACTTCTGAGGTAGGATGGGGTACCCAATAGCTCGGGACTAGTCCAATAGCTTCCTCCAAAAGCGCGTATTAATCTATAGCCATCACTTTGGCATAATATACGTCATCACTGTTTGTAGAACGAACCCGGCAGTGATGATATGGCTACATATGCCATCTATATCGTGCCAGATATATCTATAATATGGACAATGAATATCGATTATGCAGAAATGGTGGGACGCCACTTTCGAGATTCAAATCTGCCGACACGGCAGCGATGGCTGGCGCGTTAATCATCTTGGTCACGCGAATGAGGTAGTATTGAAACATGCAAATATCCTTTTATACGAAATGTCTGGGCCCGATCTAATGGATAAGAACGACCTGGTGATTAGTGCCCCTTTTCATATCCTTTTCTATTGCAACCAAGAACGGACACTTACCGCCATTGTGGAGGAAAATGTCCCAGGGCTGAGTTAGAAGATAGGGGCGGACACTCTGAGCCACTGGACATTCTTAGCCTTCACACCTACACTATCTCCGGCCTAATGGCAAGTGGAAAATCCGCTTAAGGGGATTTCACCCGAGACGCCCAAACACAGGAATCCGCCCTAGGCTATGGTTGAGGGGGGAGGAGTAGGGGAGCGGTCATGCACCTTCGACAGGGACGCCAGTGGTGGAAGCGTTAAGGTATCTGTAGGCCATACCAAATGGGACATTGATGGCTTCTGCACCGATACCGAGATGTCGTCTAAAATCTGAGATAGCAGAAACGCTGGATCTTGAAAAAGAGAAGCTGCCAGGAGTTTAGAATGATGCCAGAAAGTGGAGATGATTATAAACTGAAAATCCGATATCTTACTTGACCATTGTGACATAGGAGATGAGACTTGCAGGAATTGGAAAGACGCTGATCAGGATAAGGTTGACGAATCTGTCACCATCCAGTTTGGATGCTGTCAGTGAAAGACCGAAAGTCGTCAAAGCACTGGAAGCCCTATGAAATGGTAAAAACAATGTATGTTTTAAAGGTAAAAACAGTGGTAAAAACAATGTATGTTTTAATCGTAAAAACAATGGTAAAAACAATGTACCTCCCTGTTTGCATAGCTCTTCTCCTTCAACGACAACGCATGAAATAAAGTTTGGCGTTATATGGAAAAATATTAATTTAAGAACATGCTTGTGAGCATAATGTTAAAGTGTTAGTAGCAGGGAAACGGTATCTGGGACCACAGTGATTTTTTTTACAGTTGTGGGTGTCGCATGACCGTTGACCTTTAAGACGTTACTTTCGTTCACCGCGCAACTTCCGGTCACGTAACTTCCGCTGTGTGCATGAAAAAAAACGGATTGGGAAAAGATCGGCAATCGCTCATAAATCCGACACAACGGACTTTAAAGACAATTCTTCGTTATCACCCGTGCATCACCACGCTGTGGAGTAGGACTGTCGGTATAACTTTACTCGGTGAAGCCATGTTGCTCATGCGCATTCGACAGGAACGTATGTGGCGACAGTTTTAGGGGTATAGATAGGCCATCCTTGGTCCAATTGTGGCGTGAATGGCGTCATATTAACGCGCTTCAACTGAGTTAAACTGGGGTAGACACGTTGATATGTGATGTCATTATGCGCATGCACAGTTGGTAATTGTGGGTAAAGTGTGGGATGCGATCGATTGGATTTACGCTGTAGAGTACGACTGGATTGTTTTCGGTGCCGTTTAGTGAATTAAGCCGTTGACATCATCATGTGTCTGCGCATTCGACAGGATTGGTTGTGGTTGGACGTTTTTGGATAAAGTGAGCGGTGGGTGATATAATATTGACGCCATCTTTGAGTAGAGTCAAACTGGGGGTGCACACTTGGACCTGTAGGGTCATTGTGAGCATGCGTACTTGAAGAGCAGTATAAAAGGGCATTTGATGTGGTAGTTTTGGGGTATAGTTGAGCCATACGTGGTCCCAATGTGTCGTAATTCGTATCGAATTTAAGCTCTTGTCGGGAAGAGTCAGGCTGCGGTGATACACCCGTGCGCACTTGGGGAGTAGTAGAGAAAGGGCAGTTCCGGAGCTGCGCATATGCACGTGGGGACATGAGATTTCCCGTGTGGATGTGTGCGTGGATGACCCTCAGTCTCTTCGTATCCATGTATATTCTTCTGGTGCCGAATCATATCGTAGTGTCTGGAAAACGTGCGTTCGCACTGAAGGCAACGATAATCCTTGCTGCCGGTTAGATGTCAACTGTACTCATATTTCTGCTAGGGTTGCTTTTGTGGAGTTAACACCGTATCGCCCACCAACTCCTGACTTAACGCCTCAATATCCCAGAGAGAGATCAGCAGATCTGATCGGTGTAATTAATCACAGGAAATCTCATGGGCTTGATGGTAATCACTTCAATCCACCCATTCCAGTCTCTCCAGCCATCTTCAGAGATCAAACCATGGCGTATCGACTGAATCTAGGTTTGGGGTACACCATAGTAGACGGAGAAATTCAATTATTTTTACTCCAATGACAATACGCTCGTCTATGCACATAGACGCAATATGCTTCACTTTTGCGAACCGAACGTCACTGGGAAAGATCCTGGCGCAACTGGACTCTTTTGAACCCCTGGTAATGACAAATGTGACATTTTACATGACGAAACAGATCGATCAACCCAACGGTTCAACGTATCCACCCACGACATGCAACGACTGATACCACGAGATGCTGTATATACACAGTCAAAAAAATGATGATGGCCATCGCCTCTTATCGGTGACGACGCCCTGTTGTCGACATTTGGTGTTGAGAAAAAACGGTGACGAGGTCATTCGATCGCCATTTATTGGCCATCGGTTCAAGAAACGGCGACGAGCAATAAGCGAAGATTTCAAGTCAGCGTCATTTTTTAGCGATGGGGCCATTAATTAGCGATGGGGTCATTAACTGGCGATGGGGTCATTAATTGGCAATGGTCTTTACCATATAATGGTTATGATGGCTACGATGAAATATGGCGACGGACCTAATTCATCATCGTTTATTGGTGATACTGTCATCTTTCTTTTGACGGTGTCCTCAATTTATAAACGCGTGTACCTAATTTTCGTCTGGGTGAAATAAAAAAAACACAGGAAGTTTGAGGTATAATTGTTTTTACTTTAGGAGAACAAAACCTTAAGCTGTAGGCTTCAAGCAATATCGCGAGGAGAGTGCGTATACGTGTGATGATGTTACATCCTGGGTAGGGCGTTAAGGCGTTACGGTAGGGCGTTAAGGGTTGAAACATGCTGACGCATCAATACGAGTTAGGGCGTTAACACGGGCGTTCAGCGAATTACTCTCGAGCCCATCGTTTGTCACGTGATCATTTACACCAATCTGAGTTTCTGATCTCCATCTCTGGTGCGTTGAGAGTGAGTTAGATGTTGGCGGGCGTTACCGTGTTACGTCTGTAAAAGCAACCCTAGCCGAACGATGAGTACAGCCAACGTCTAACTGTCAGCTTGGCTTACCGGTGCATATACAAGTACGAATGCACATATCACCCCTGCCTGACTCTTCCCAACAAGGGCATCAATCACATATCAAGCACATTCGAACATGTATGGCCCACTAATACTTAAAGCTCCCACCAGTCATCCTTACCGAATGCTTTGCTCCACAAGAAAATTATCCACATCCCCCCCTTAACTCCCCCAACAGACTGCGCTATCTGTATTCCGACTCCTTCCGATTGCACAGGCGCACAAAGACGAGTCAAGAATATCACATAGGCTGCAAAGTCCAATGATTCGGGAAAGTTAACTCAATAATAAGACCTACCAGGCAAAAAACATGACGAAGGTAATAATACGAAGTCTCCGGTTTTTCATGATGTCCCTGAATGTTGTTCTAGACGGTGAATCTGTTTCCTCTATGGCGGTAATCTCCGTTTCTTTTGTCGTGCCATTGGACTTATGATCCAGCTTTTTGGAAATGGTGTGCATTTCCTCGGCTTTTCCCTTGATTTTGGCATCTAAGCAGATGTCATTTCCACTGTGCCCGTCAGTCATATCTCTTTCTGGATCATTTCGTTTTCCCCTGGATAAATTTGCATGTAATTCATCTTTGCTTTCCTGTACACACATTTCGGTTTTTGCATTGACCTGCTCAGTATTCGCGTTGTTAAGCTTAATAGCTTTCCGGATAATCTTCTTCGCCTCATCTATCTTTTCTTTGGCGAACAGCCATCGCAAAGATTCATCCAGAAAGCTGAAATGATATCAAAACCAACCTCTTGTTAAATTATGCAAAATACATCCAGAAACAGGGCATAGAGGTACATCGTGGCATGGGGAGCAGTTTTAGATATGGCGCTACCGCGAACTTTCCTATGTAGGTTACAGCGGCCATTTTTCAAAATGGTCGCCAAAAGCCCATATTATCATCTAGAATCCTATACTGTTTTATCTGTCTGGCAATATTTGTATTGGTCATTTGTCAGAATATTGATAGATAATAATTTTTTAACCATACATTATTCCTGTTGATACACTATTATTTTAGGAGTATAGCACAACGAATATTTCACAATAGCTATGGTGTAATATCGGCCGCATTGGGTTTCCAGGATGGCCGCCACCTGAGTCTAATTTTAGTTCATATCTATATATCTATTCCAGTGACCACTCGCAAACTTCGAGGCTAAGATGGCTCCACTATAAATTTTGTATTCTCGGGGGAGCATTATCGGCCTCCTTGATATTCGAATTGGAGACCACAGGGAATTAGCAATTAATTTTTATTAGCAAACCAAGGTATAAACTTGATTTGAAAATAAAACTTTCCATAAACACATGTCTCTCATCTTAGTATACACTAACTGCTTTTATCAGATGATGCTCATAACATCGACATTTCCAATCCACATAGAGAAATTTCTAAGTTAAAGAGCGTATGTTCTATGTGGTGTACGTAGCTAACAAATCTTGTAAGTCAAAAGATTAAATCGCCAGATTGCTGGATTGATTTTGTGGCCTTACAAAACATTAATCCATCCCCAAAATTGAAACCAACAAGTTGAAACCACTTGTGGGGCATCTCTATAACGACATTCCCTTATTTGGATATTAGTTAAAATAGGATTTAGATTGGACAAGAGCCGGCTGTATTCAAATAGACATGGGAACCAGCTGATTCCGTGCGCCATAAATCAGATATTGTCCTTGGAAACAAAGCCATGCTTTGATCATATCAAATAAAATGATCTTGAGGTAGTGCTTATCTTAGCATCCAAGATTTTTCAATCCAATCTGTCCCCATCCCGGCATATCCACCGGAAACTCAGGAAGATAAAAGCGGATATACTCTGTCTCTCTCTCTTCTTAGCGTTTCATATCGGGGTTATACAACTCGGTTGTTCGATTGAACGCCATCGGTACTTTCAAAATGGCGGCCTGCTATGACCACCCACAAAAATGCATGCCTTAATGAGGTTGGAATCACCGCAGAAGTAAACATAAATGGATCACGAATCCTTTTTCTGCATTTTGACTTCTCGAATAAGTACATGTTCGCTAAGTATGTCCTAAGAGTTTCGAAGTGAATCCACTTAGACAAGCTATAAGCATATTCAGCTGAAGGGCTATTAAGTTAAAAGATATTTTGGAAGCGCAAATCCAAAAATGACGTTTTCATTACATGATAGCGTACTACACTAATTTATATGACCTCATGTCGTTTTTCCTTCAATCGAGAATTTTCGTTGGTTTTCTCGAAGAAATCCCGATCATATCGGGAATTCTTCGAGAGAATGTCGAGAAAAAAATATGAAAAAAACGAAATCGTTTTCAAAATTCTCGATCGATTTTCTCGATATCGTTTTTTATTCGTCTTTTTCGACACATCGAGAATTAATGGTTTTATGTTGATCGAGCGAATGTCGAGAAATTTTGATCGTGAAAGCTTCGAGAGAATATCGCGAAACCATCGAGAGGCGAATGAATACAATTACGTCATTCACAGATTAACAGTTGTTACGCCGCTATGTGTGAGAGTGCCCAGGTAAAATTGAGCTGTATCTGCTGCTTTAACAATGTAATGCTAAGATACCATGTCATCGCGATTTCAAAAGAGACTGCATTGAATTCTCACATTTTCATACGCTTTATTTTATTATACTTAATAAATGTAGTCTAGCGATTATCAGTCCAGTTGAATATCTGACCGTCCAAACGATCCATCTCCGGTCTTGACTATTTAAAACCAAACAGGGAATATCGACAGCATTATATTTTATTTTCATACACGTTCTTTTTATAATAACGGACAAATACATTGGGAATACACTTCTGTGACTTTACCTATCATGGGTCTTTCAGTGGGGCCGAGCAAATGCATGGGATATTTAGTTTTGCATTCTCCACTGAGAACAATTCTCGAAGGATTCTCGACTGATTCGCGATATCCTTTATCTTTCGAGAAAAAATTCTCGAATGAAAACCGATCAATAAAGCGAACGAAAGCCGATTTCGCGAATCATTCTCGATTCTCTCTCACCTTTGGAATTTGTGATATCGAGAAAAGATCACAGATTTCTCGACGAAAAACCAAACGATATTTGGAGACGCTTCCCAAGGCTGTCATACAGAACCGTACTTGAGACCAAATCCAAGAAAATGATTTATAATTATGGACAAAATGTAGTAGCACATCCCGACAAGAATACGTCAGCTGAGCCACCAAGGTAATTATGTTCGCAATTGCTGGGGGAGGTAACCCTAACTATCTAACTGTGAAAATGTCTAAGACCTGGCGATAATACTCAAGAGTAAACTAATGAAGCGGTCATAAACAGCCACGCCTCATGGCGGCCTTCTTGAAAATGTTTGTTGCGGCCTTCATTAACTCAGTACGAAATGACTCCATATCTCGTTGCTCTCCCAACGCCATATCTAATTCCATGTGTACTTTGGCGCTTTGTGAGAAAAGTCAAAATCTTTTTAAAAATTCACAATATGGTTGATTATGTTTGCCTAATATGCTTGTTGTCATTATCAATATTGTTATTTCATTCCTTAATTAATTAAATATTACTGTCTTGTAATATTATAACATTGTACAACTATTCTGCTTTCAAAAATCAAGTGCAAGGCAGAAGTGTTGATAACTAACGCAAAGCTTGGTGTGTCAAAGTGGCCGAAAATCTGAAGGCCATTTTGGAAAATTTCACATACCTGGTTGTCTATTTTTGCTCATTATCTTCATCGATATTATTATTTTCATTCCTTAATTAATCAAATATTACCGTCTCATGATAATGTAGCACTGTAGAACCATTCTGCTTTCAAACATCAAAATGTAACGAAGCCGGTAGGGTGGCTAGCTAATACAAAACTACGTGTGTCCAAATTGCCGGAAATTAAAATTGAGAGGCCATTTTGGAAAACGATTGCAGTCATTTTGGAAATTCCGAGATGGCTGTTAATACACCATATCTATTGTGAAATAATCATCGTGCTGTACCACTAAAATATCAGTGTATCGACAGGAATTATTTTGATATGTCGTCTGGTTATTGAAATATTGACTGGAATAGGCTTCAGATGGTGGCCATCTTGAAAATCCAAGATGGTCGACTCGGCCATATGACTATTTCATTTGTCTAAATTTGATATGGCACTTTCCATCAATATTTTGATAACTGACACAGAGAATAGGTCCTAAACAGAACGAACAGTGGAGAATCACAGATGCTGATATGGGATCTTGGTGGCCCTTGAAATAATTCATCTCGCTCAAGTTGAGTGAAATTCGCTCAAATTAACACCAGGATCCACGGTAAATAGCACCAATATTCAAGGTAAATACCGCCGTAATGCTCGGTAATTAGCATCAAAATCCAAGGTGATTAGCACAAAGTTCAAGGTATTTAGCTCGAGAATCTAAGGTAATTAACATCAAAATCCCAAATAATTAGCACCAATTATCCAAGGTAATTAGCACCAAAAGCAAGGGTATTTAGCACCAAAATCCAACATAATTTCCACCAAAATCATAGAAAATTATCACCAAATTCGCAGTAATCAGCTTCAAAATCCAAGGTAATTAGCTCCATAATCCTAGGTAATTAGCCCAAAATCCAAGGTTGTCATCATTTACATTACCAAAATCGCTTCACGCAGTGAACGTCTATCACTGCGGATTGACCTGAAATTCCAATGAAAGGCCACAGGCTGATAAAACAGGGAAAGCCGAAGAGTTTATGGTTTGATTTATTAGCACATTTAATGTGATTCCATTTGAATCTATACTTTCACATTTCTAGCGTGAAAGTTTCATAATTTGGGTCGCGATGTTACTGGTGGCGTACCGAACCCAAATCTAAAATTCAATGTTGCCCAATTCGAAAAATAATTTCATTGCATTGTCAAATTATTTCCATGGTTGTCTTCAGAATGGTAAATAAGTTCATCCAGTTACCTTGGATTTTGTTACTAATCACCATGCGTTTCGATGGTAATTACCTGGGATTAATGTACTAAAGTCTGTCCATTTTAATTAGTCGTCTACTTTGGAGCTTCTCAAAAATCAAATCCGCATAAATTTTCTTTTTTGCAAGGTGTAGAACAAAATGAACTGGCTACCATTACTCCTTGATATCGATAATATATCACGCTTGAAATAACTTTGTAATTCTCCCCATACAAAACTCCAGTACATTTGTTTCATGTACCGGGCCTCAATTACATAGAGAGGCGTCATAATTTATTCATACTCACTGGCGCAAAGGTCATTGATTCCGTATTAAATAATAACAGACGGCCCGTTGAAGTGTCGCTTATATACCATGCCCAGTGAAATTGCTGAATGATAAAACGCACACACCCCTATGACCGTACACGGCATTGTTGACCTTCGTGCTAGTAAACATGAATACATTATGACGTCTCTCCATGTAACTGAGGCCTAATACATGAAACAACTGTACCCGGTACTGCAGTTTTATATGGAGAGAATCACAAAGTTATTTCCAGCGTGATATGTTATTGATATCAAGGAGGAATGGTAGTCATTTTGTAGAGTCCAGTTTGTTCTACAAAAAAAGTTAAATTTATGCAAAGATATCTACTGATTTTTGACAAGCTCCAAAGTAGACGATTAATTAAAATGGACCGACTATAATTACCCCGAATGTTGATGGTAATTACTTTCGGATGTTGAGTCTAATTACCTTGGCTTTTGGTGCTTATTATCTCGGCTTTTAGCGAAAATTACATTGGCTTTTGATTCTGATTTCCTTGGTTTTTGGTGTTAATTACCGTGGATTTTGGTGCCAATTACTTTCGGATTTTAGTGCTAATTACTTAGGCTTTTGTTGCTAATTACCTTGACATGGTGTAATAACTTTCAGTTTGGAGCTAATGGACTTGACCTTTGATGATATACCTTGGGTGCTGGTGCTAATTACCTGGGATCTTGGTGTGATTCATCTTGCAATTTGATACTATTTACATTTGATGTTTTACTAATTACCTGGGCATGATGTGCTGATAACTTTGGGTTGTGGTGGTAATTACCTTGGATACTAGTGCTAATTACCTTGGACTATGCTGATAATCTTGTAACATGAGGTCGTTTCTCTTCTTAAAGGAGAAGAAAACACTTCGGAAAAGCGTACTTCAAGTTAAAGAAATCAGTATTCAAAATATAAAGATAGTCCGTATTCATACATCGCATAATTTTCATTCAAGTAAGCCGCCATATTTTCAGGGCTCATCCAGATGTGTGACGTCATCCGGGCCTATGCACTCTCCAGTATGGACGTATATATTGTTTGGTTAATTTGGTGTGAATGGAGAGTAAATGTCGCAGGGAAGAATTTCCAGCTTTTTTAACCCAGCTAGAACATTTTTTCCTGGTTTCCAGCTCTGGTAATACGTATTTCCCAGAGAGAAACATATCGTGAATGGGACATTGTTTCCTGGGGCATTCTTTCCTTTCATACCGGATTGACTGTTGAAATCCCCTGAAATGTCCCACACTTTGAATTTTTGAATTCCCATTTCTGTTGGAACATCGAAACTATCAACTATCAAATTATAGCCATTTACAACGGTAAATACTAGATTTAAATCCGGAATCCGGTAGCTTCTTGACATGCTTTTACACATGACGGAACGAGTTTCACGCACTGTACATTTCGGAATTTTCTGATTGATTAAATTTAGCAAATGGCGGCACTAATGGATCAGTTCATAGTCTCCGAATTGTGAAGTTTCAATATCGATTCATAGACTGGAGTAAATACGGTCGGATACTTGCGAGATCTTTTAATTGTTTGCTTCTTCCCACGATACAATGTCCAAGTGGAAATCAACAGAAATCAAGACATTATTTTAACTGCTACCAGACGAACACTGGACCAGCACAGCTGGAGCCGTCACGTCAAGTTAAATCTCTTGTAAATTGGGTTACATACAGCTCTTGAAATCTTGCTGCCCTGTGCATTGTGCGTTGACAATTGAATTAATGTCGTATTACATAAGAGATATCTTATTTCGGAATGATACAAACTCTTCAATGTATATTTGTCAATCATGGGATTCAAAGCAATTTAGGGTTGACGACTATGGTGTACAAAAAATCCTCCAATATCTGAGGCGGAAATCTCAGACCATCTTATAAACGAAGGCTGTCAGCTGAATTACAGATTTATCTCCTGGTTTTACATGATCGAGATATACATAGACTTACATAGTACACGGGATGACAGTAAGGACAGTAGTGGCCGTTATGGCTGCCTGGAGATAGCGCCAGCTCGTGGACCGGAAGCCATACGCCATTCCCCCCATTACGCAGATAAATAGAGGAAAGCTGAATCCAGTCAGGAGGTGGGCGACAGTCCGTCTCGTGGTGGGTAACATTTCAAGCAGCATAATGGAACTGGGTGTCATGTGACCCTTTGAGTTAAAGAAGGTTTTTCAAAGACAAAAGTAAAATCACCACCTGTTATTTATCTTGGCCGAGATCAGCTAGCGTCATCGATGATTACTTCGAAACAGGTCTTGTAACCAGGGTCTGAAATAATGAACCAAGTCAGAAGGACTTGGTTGGATAGGTTACATATCTGTAGTAAATTAACCCTATCTGGGCTGGAGCGCCATTATGTCTACCGTACCAAACTTTCTCCCCTGTCTCCGGAACGACACAAAATAATTAAAGCTGATCCTCGACGACTTTTTCGTTTATCATAGTGGGGTCATGCTGAGCCTATTTGCATAACCCCCCGAATAGAGGACCATGGGTAAATTCAAGATGGCGGCCATGTTGGCTACCAGGAAAGTGATATCGTAATTTTTCTTCAAAATTCCTGCTCTTCATCGAGGAAATTGGGGCAAATTCATTTTATTTCACATCAGACTGTTATTTACTGTTATTTATCATGCAGTTTTTGCAAAGTAAGCACAGAAATATAAAAAAAATTAGAAAAATCTGACCGAAAAAAATGACTGAAAAATTGACCAAAAAATGTGTGTTTTGAAGATGACCTCACTGTGACGTAATAAAAGCGGTCATCTTGGATTTTTCTCTTTTACATTTTCTGGTAAAGCTTGACCCAAGGGTATAGTGTGGTAAGTTGCAGCTCCCTAAATCGAGGGGAGGGAAAATATTTAGTGTGGGGGGGGGGGGAGCGAAATGGCCCCCCAGGCCTGTACGGGCCTCAAAAAACCTGGGCCAGATAGGGTTAAAATCGAGTTTTTACTACACCAATCTAACATAACTCATATTGATAATCCAAATCCATAAATCTCAGTTAAGTATTATGACAAACTTATATGGTGGGTACACTGAGGGACATGTCGAAAAACGATATTGTACGGAATACGGTATTCAAGGTGCCGAGGTGTCAGCCGATTTAGTACATCTTGTTAAATATAGTTATTAAAGATCACATAAATCTCCGTTCTGGTAAAAATTTGGTCTGCTCAAACCCGATTTCTTTCCAGTGAATTTTTTGGGAAACCAAGTAAGATTTTTTTTTACATAATGGGGACTGACGCTTTGCTATTATTTCCTTGTTTAGATCCGGACTATTGGCAAGTCATCTGTGGAAAAAAACAGCTTCTATAAATTTCGATGGAATTTTATCCTTTTCATGTATGCCTTTCGGTTACAAACAGCCCGACCACATTCCAGCGTTTAGCGTGCTATAACGCGTTGTCTTATTTGAGCGCTGCCATAATATAGAATAAGACCAAAATAGGCTACTTCTAACCTCTACATTAAATGTTTAATTTATAGCGGTCGAAAAATTCAAACATCTATCAAAGTATATCGGTATGTAAATTTGCCCTCCCACAAGCTAATACATCATTTGCGTACACTTCGCCATCCATAAGATGGCTTGCGAATCGTGTGTTTCCATTATCGCGGAGCGATATCCGGTGTTTTACCGGATTCTGTTCGGCCTTCATCCGGCGGAGAACAGACTCGAAAACTCTGATAAATTACAGGTTTTCATACATACTTCGGAAACAGATATTGCCTGGGCTTACAAAATATATAGGTATGAATAACTTTCGTATTATCCAAGAGGTGTGGTAGATCTGTAATTTTGAACAAGTAGATCATCACATGATTCGAAAATGGCGTCTTACGTTGGGGTTACGTCGGTAGACTTTAGCGGATTGGCTGACGAAGTCACGTGGTATTGATTTCTGAAAATTCCCTCTTGCAATTGCCGAAAGTAGTCTGAAATGGATACACACGATCCCAGGGTCAGTCTTACCGCGTATAGATGACCGAAATGGTTACAGGTTGGCTAATACATATGCTGTGACCGATGGTCTATCTAACATTCCAGTAAGAACGCTACCCGATGACAGGTTCAACCTTGAAAGACACCTGCTCTGTCAGAATTTAAGACACTAAAGCATACATTAGTTACCCTGTATAGTATATTCTGTTTTCAATATCTATAAAGATGCTGGTCTAATTGCTTTAGGCTCTTTTGCAACACAGGTCCAAAACGGATCGGAAAGGTCGAATTCCATTACAGGCCAACACCCGCTATGGTGAAAGGTGTGGCTGTTGTTTGTGCCATCTAGGAATCCAATCCTTCTATTAGAACACATACATTTGCTTTATATGCTAATCCGGCTATTAGACATGTAATATGGTTGCTGAAACGGGAGTCTGCGTCTAAACATATAGTCCGGTTGACTGTGGCATTGTGCATTTGAAAGAAAGCACATCGGTTTCACAAAACATTAGGCGAAACGCAAGATGAATCTAAAGTACTCTCCTATTTCAATGTGGTAAACCCCCGGCTGAAAAACAAGGGTCTGGTCACAAGGGCACGTTGCCGGTATTGTCGTCCATTTGTGGCAGAACAGTCATAATACTGCCATTGCATAGTGGTGGCCCACTGAAGTATCATGCCGTTGGCAGATATAACGCCCCACCCAGTCACATTATACTGACAACGGGCGAATCAATCTTTCTTCTATTCTTTCAATGCTGAGTGTATGTACATGACCTGCGCTTGGCGGTTTGTTATATCACCGAACAATTCAATACTGCCCTTTACAGAAAAATTGACTCAAGTTCCAACCTCAAGAATAAATCTCTGTCCTCCATTTGTCTGTCAAATTCGAGGAGTAGGTGGCAGATGGGAAGATAATCCTATGCCTAACATATACTGATTAAAAAGATTTTCATGATAACCGCGTTCTTTCCGCAGAAAATTTCCGCGTCCCTATTTCCGATACCCCATTCACCCGACCATATCAGCACCCGACATTCAAGTATGCAACATAGCTTGTTTCTTGTTAGGGAAAAGCGCTGACAAGACATGATCATGACAAGATTCCGTGATTTTCCTGTCGTAAAAAATCCGTATAACTGAACAGTATTGTTTCGTCCGAATGAAATTTTCAAGTCGCGCGTTCTACAGTACCGTATACTGTATTTGAGTACATTTTTGTCCGTGATAGCAAGGATAGCTTGTATTACACGATGTACATACGGCCCTGAGTCCCTGGTTGAGCGAATTAGATACAAGCTACTTGTTGCAGCAATAGAGCCACGCAGCACTTTGCCAGGATATAACATATGCCTATGTGTACGCAAAATGCAGGAACTCCTGGAATATTAGTACCCGTGTCCGGCTGCTGCGGTGAAGACACCGGCCAAGAAATACTAACCGTACCTGTTGAACTACTCCAGTCGCAAACCTGATCGCAGAATAAACCTCTATGTTCGGAGCAAATATGGCGCCAGTCGAGAAGATCAGCATTATCCATTGGCTGATGACGAACGCGCTCTTGCGGCCAAATTTATCGGATATAATGGTGAAGAAGATCGCTCCAACTGCCTGGCCAATCGAAAACACCGTCTGAGACAACTGAGCTCGATAGCTCTGGTCACACACGAGATCCCACTGGAAGAAAATGTTATATAAAGTCTATATACAGGTATATATTTCTGTAAACCGTACATTTAAACATATCGCCATATATCAGAAAGACTTGATGAACACAATGTATCTAAATATGAATATTCTGTTGTAAGTCAACACTGTTTATCCTCCGGACATAATCCAAATCACTTTGTATATGCTATCTTAGATTCTGAACGAACAGATTTCAAAATGAAATAATGGAGTCCATGTATATTTAAAACGTAATCAATCCATCAATATGATTTCCTCTGCCCATCCCTGTTTGTTTCATATTTGAATGCTTAAAACACATTGTGATTTCTACTTTAACTTCTTGATCTTATTTTGTCATGGGCACTGAGTACGTTGTTTTAACTCTATTTTGCATATATGAAGAAAGTAACTTGTTCGTATAGTTGTTTTGAAGTTTTGTCAACTCAATTGTTCACATGGGCTATTTTTTACTTTATTTTTGTTTTTGTTTTTTTTATCTGTTCCACTTAATGTTATTGGATTGTGATCTTAGTTGAATTATGTATTTTTTGTACACATTGAAGACAGAGCTTGGGTGTACTCACACCATACTGTAAAATGTTTGCTGTTCTTTTCCGTAGTTGTAATTTGTCATGTATGGCCTGACGATTGGGAAAGTTCTCTCAGAAAGGTGGTAAACAATCAACCATGTACAAAGTGTTCTTTGTCGCGTTGTTTCTTACCACTTTGGTGAAACCGCTCCACACTCGCATCCACTTTGGCTGTTCTATTCCTATGCCCATACTGGGGACCCAGAAGCACTGGAGTATTCTTTATGCGAATGCTGACGCGGATATTGAATCCTCCGAACTCTCAGTTATTCTAGCTCTAGGGGTTACATGAATTATATTACACTTCAACTGGCCCAATCTCAGTAAACTCAGATATAATATCACGGAACATCATATCTGGTATCAGCGCTATATAAATCCCGTGCGAATGTCAAACTATATCATTTAGCTAATCAGGGAGAATCAACTTTAAAATAACGCCCTTGTAATTACATACATGGGCACGTGGACCAAAATAGTAAACAATATGGTGAAACAGTATCGAAATAAGGTGTTATGTCTGGGCATGCTTCGTGATAAACGTTTTTCTCCAAAAAGTTCAAAGGATTGCTCCAGCCGAATAGTCCGGGTTTTTTGGGGGGGGTTTTGTTGTTGTTGTTGCTGTGTTTTTTTTTGTTTGTTTTTGTTTTTTTGTCGTCGTACGACTGGGAATATCAAAAGATCGTCTCGCCGAGAGAATGTAAATATCCGTGAACGAAATGCCAATCAATTGAATAGACAGAATTGACGTAATTGGCTTATTATGGAATCTCGGAGAATATCAGCAAACAAATAGCAGGAATTGTTCATAGCGTTATCACTAGATGGTATTCCCCCGGTATACCATCTTGGTTTAACTTGATTGCAACTGACTATATGGGTTATGATTAACACCGCCATGCGTTAATATACATGTCATACCTCGCTGACGATGGTCGTATCTCTCGGTTGGTCATATTCGTATCCATAGAGACAGGCCGATCCATTAATGTTTTCTAACAACTCTTTACACGTCTTGTAGAACGGACGACCAGAGGAATTGTGGATGGTCTCATAAAATGAGGAGTTGGCAGAATCTCTGCATCGCAATTGAGGCTGGTATCCTTAAAGAAAGAAACGAGAAGTAATATTAACCCTAGCTTTCATTGGTTTGAATATGAGTAGTATAAAATAACCATTCTATACTACTAATATGCGTTTTTTTGTGAACATCAAGGGGAATATGTCACTCGTACCTATAGTTAGCTTTATAAAGACAATTGATGTGAAACAAAACTGCAGAATTTATACACACTGAGAACTGTTAGTACTCTAACAGAGAAGTAGGAAGTTACTCAGAGGATCATTTACGATACATGGTACAGCTGCCTTACGTACCTATGATGGCCGAGAAGGGCCATCGTCACTTCGCCATCGTACGTCAAAAACAGAGCGATGGAGCGATAGAGCGATAGAGCGATGGCGATAGAGCGATAGAGCGATGGCGATAGAGCGATAGAGCTATGGCGATAGAGCGATAGAGCGATAGAGCGATGGCGATAGAGCGATAGATGGCGATAGAGCGATAGAGCGATAGATGGCGATAGAGCGATAGAGCGATAGATGGCGATAGAGCGATAGAGCGATGGCGATAGAGCGATAGAGCGATGGCGATAGAGCGATAGAGCGATAGAGCGATATGGCGATAGAGCGATAGAGCGATGGCGATAGAGCGATAGAGCGATGGCGATAGAGCGATAGAGCGAAGTATATGACTGCGCATGTCTCATAATCATGCATATTCATACGGTGATAATCGTACCTCCAACACAAGAGAGCTCGCCGCTAAATTCTAGTTATTATCAGGCGGATTCATGAATACTATAGGGGCCAGCGGCATACCATAAAGATTACACAGATAACACAGAGAGATAGACCGATAAGTTTCATTGTATATGGGCTAAAATAATAAACATTGGTTAAAAGATCGACATAAGAATCTAATAAATAAAGCAGTGATATTCGCTGTCTGGTGAACATATACATCTGGAACATTTGAAATCAAGTTTTGTAATTAATGCTGATCAACGCTTGTAAAAAAGTCAACGTAGAATCGAAATAGAAGAGGTCACTCTCCCCCCCCCCTAAAATATTGGTGATCTGATTTACCCATAGTCTCGTAATTTTTCGTCAAATTCAACTTCTAACTCCTCTGAAAGAAAAGACCAATTCGTCCGTCGATGCGTAAGTTGAATTATTTGAAGTTGTGGGTGCCGAACGTGGCCATTTCCGCGTTTTTATCGAAAAAGAAAGGCGGATGTCATATGAAACTGATAATTCATTAAGATTGTGCTGATCGTGGCTGGACTTAACACTAAATCGCATAGAACAAACACTGATTTTTTTATATTTTTATATCTTATTTGGTTTTGTTAGGTAATACACATTGTACATACAATATTTTATTGTACTAAACAAAAATGGTTGTATTTGTAATTAGAAACTCATGTTATACAACAAACAGATACATCGTCATTACACCTCGATTTATCTACGCAAACAACATCATAAGAGTCGAAACAGTAAATGCAGCGATGACCAATACTAGTAAAACAAGCGCCATTCGCAGTTCTTATACTGGAAATATTTATCGGTTTCGTACGCACATTTAAAGCGTTTTGAACACTTTTCAACCAAGGGATTTTTAACTACTTTCATTTTATATATAGAAAATTTAATAATAGAAATACAGTAGTTGAGTGGCTGATTTCTGGGTTGTAAAAGACCAAGTATAACTTTTTCTGGAGAAAATATAATTGGAACACCCGCCGAAGCGAACCAATTTTCCAGTAAACTCCACCAAGGGTAGATATGTTCACATTCCCAAAAGAGATGAATAATAGTCTCTGGAACTTTGCTACAAAATGTACATAAGTTAGATATATCAGGGTAAAGTTTATGTGCAAAAATGTTGGTAGTCAATATGCGGTTAATAATTCTGTATCGAAACCATTTATATTTCACATTTCTTTGTTACATTATTATTCCATATATACCACTCCGAGTCACTATAATTTTTTTCAAGAACTGTTTAGTACAGTAAATCTAAAGGTCAAGAGATTTCTATATAACATTTTACAGCCTTTTTTTTACACTTATTAACAGTGGAATAGGGGGCGGTATCAACGGTATCATATATCGTTTCTGTAATAGTCCAAATCTCATGTTGTTTGCTGCTTTCCGTACTGCTTGAGTAGTATATAAAACTGATATTGTCGCAACTTGACCTTTGACCTACAAAATGTGCATATTGGGGAGAAAAACTACCTCCGAACACAAAAGAGTTCCAATTTTTACAGGTCACTGCGCAGATCAAGTGGTTGCCATGGTGACGTCACTTCCGGTCACGTGACTTTTGGGGCATGTATTCTTCCGCGGTGAAGCCGTCGGCGGTGATGCGGTCGCGGGAAAAAGCCTCCGTGGAGAGCTGAGGGAAATTCTCCGGCAATCTTCGGGACATTTTGGGAGCGAGAGGGCCCCTAGTGGACCGATTGGGTTGAGTGAGGTGTCAAAGTGAAGCGCTCCTCCAGGGCGATCAAGTCATTGGTGGGTGTATGTAAAATTGGAATTTGTCCCGAAAATATAAAAAGCGGAACACGGACTATACCCCTAAAATAGGGCCTGATTCGCACATTTGCATCTGTACGGGAAAATGCCTATATGGGTATAGGGGTGGTCATTTTTTTGTGGATTTTACTATGGGTTGTGGGGTCTTGTTTTCTTCGTCTCATCACGTAAAACACGATGGGAAGGGTCTCTGTACTAAGCGGTGAAATTTTTCGAAAAGTTCACGGAGGTCTGGATAGGCCCATAGGCCTACTGGCTCAATGAACAGGTCCATACCTGGCAATTCACACATGTTCATTGCGATATGGGTTGTTAGATCTTGTTTTTCACGTCTCACTACGTAGAACACGATGGGCAGGGTCCCGAAGCTAAGCGGTGAATTTTTTTTAAAAGTTTGGGGTCTAGGTGAGCCCCTAGTGGTGCGATGGTGTCGCAAGAGGTCTTATTTTGAAGCTCGCGCGGAGGAGCACCCGACTGAATTAATGTATCGTCCGTTTTCAATATTCTGCGCATGCGCAGTCTGGCCGTAGTATAGAAAGCAGGCATTTTGGGGGTGCGTGGGGGTGTGTTTGGGATAGAGATAGGCCACTATTGGTCCAAATGGTTCGTGGGAGGTGTCAAAGTGAAGCTTTTGTGGGGTAGAGTCAGAATACAGGACATATATGGTACAATACAGGACAGATATTGTATAACACAGGACAGATATGGTATAATACAAGACATATTGTAAAATACAGCACAGATATGGTATAATACAGGACCGATATTGTATAATACAGGACAGATATTGAATAATACAGGACATATATTGTATAATACAGGACGGATATTGAATAATACAGGACAGCTATTGTATAATACAAGACATATATTGTATAATACAAGACATATATTGTAGCATCCGGATGTAAAACCACAGTCCCGGATGTAAAACAATGAAAACCCCGGATGTAAGATGAGGTCCCGGATGTAAAACAAAGGTCCCCGGATGTAACTGGTCATACATACTTAGGTTATTATTATGGCCAACATAGATACAGTGTGGTCATACATAATTATGTTATTATTATGGACAACAAACATACAGTCTGATATGTAATTTCTTACAATTAAGAAAAATTCAAAACGATAAATGTGTGAAGTACTAGCCAGATAAGCTGACTAACGCCACATCACCGCGATGTTTATATTATCAGGATACTGTGCTGTTCCCGCAAGAGTACAAGTACATGGACAAGAAAAATGTACATTGGTAGAGTATATGTATATGGACAGATTACATGTACAGGCACATAGTACATGTATAGGCACATAGTACATGCATATGTACTTTCGCTACTACTTGTACTGATGACGTCACCGATGACGTCATAGATGCTGTGGACATACATCAAATCGGGGTTTACACCCCGAGAGCTAGAAAATGACACCTCCCACGGCGCATTCGGACCAATAGTGGTCCATCTCTACCCCAAACACACCCCCACGCACCCCCAAAATGACCACTTTACTTACTACACCCAACTGCGCATGCGCCATTCTGACTCTACCGCCATCGCTCTATCGCTCTATCGCCATCACTCTATCGCCATACTATGGTGGCCGAGAGGGGCCATCGTCACTTCGCCATCGTGCCATAGGGCGATAGAGCGATAGAGCGATGGCGATAGAGCGATAGAGCGATGGCGATAGAGCGATAGAGCGATAGAGCGATAGAGCGATGGCGATAGAGCGATAGAGCGATGGCGATAGAGCGATAGAGCGATGGCGATAGAGCGATAGAGCGATGGCGATAGAGCGATAGAGCGATGGCGATAGAGCGATAGAGATGGCGATAGAGCGATAGAGCGATGGCGATAGAGCGATAGAGCTATGGCGATAGAGCGATAGAGCGATGGCGATAGAGCGATAGAGCGAGCGATATGGCGAGCGATGGCGATAGAGCGAAGTACATGACTGCGCATGACTACACCAAAATGAGACAAGTCGACATTTTTGCCTACCTTTGTGTTCACGGTATTTATAGGTACAAGATTTTCATGGCGGTCAAAATGAATATCAACGCCATGCATACTAAGAAAAATTCTGTACAAGAAAGCGACTCTGAGTTGATTCAAGGAATGCCATTATGAATATATAAAAAAAAGATCTTCGATTAATAACACGGAGGGGGGAAGGATTGACGCTTATTAATGTTCAATTATTGGAGAACGTTGATAGGATATTAATTTATCAAGATTTGGCTCTCCCCCTATACCCCCGCATTGCACAAAGAACGGAATGTCTCAAAGAGCGGAGACCAAGGACCACTTCGTCTCTCCACGCTCAATAATTACGAGGGAGTGCCTTGAAATGGGCCGAAAATTAGTAGAGAAGCGTGTGAAACAAATCTAAAATTACATGGGGGTCTACCCCGACCCACCTCTTTAATTCTTCCTTCGCGGGTCTAAATTTGTCGTGACTGATTTTAAATTGCAGTTTTATGCCAAGTACCAACATTTTCTCAGTGGTTTCGTACTAAATGGAATTTAGACTGGTCACAAGGTGACTTTAAGCTATTAGGTCTTCTGTTTACAAACAATTTGGCCGAAAAGGTTGAAAAAATTACAAAGATAAATTAAAAGATATTGTCATACTCATGAAGATATGGTCCAAAATAGGATTGACTCCACTAGGACGAATGTCATTTTAAAAAAGCTTGTTGTTGCCGAAACTCAACCATCTATTTTCCTCTCTTCCAACCCCACCCGAACCACTTATAAATGAATTCCAGAAACGCTGTTTTGAATTTGTTTGGAACTCGAAACATGATAAAATTTTCAGAAAAATTTCTGTTAAACCACTTGAACATGGCGGCTTAGATAACCCTATTGTTAATATGTAATCCTGGCACAAAATATATCGTGGATTAGGATATTACAAGATGATAATTCCAAGTGGGGTAATATTTTGAAAATGTATATGCCAAAGAATATAGACCCAATAGGAGTTGGTTCAGCATTCTTAAGAACTAATATTATACCAACGATGGAAAACATATTTTGGAGGGACACGCTTCTAGCCTGGACAGAATTTCAAATAAAACTAGAGGACTGTCAAACTTTCTCGAATGAAATGGTACAATGAAAAAATTAAAATTGATAATAAAGCTCTACATTTAGGTCACTGGGATGGAAAAGGCGTGCGGTTTGTAAATGATATTTTAGGTAATAACGGAATTTTTTTGTCATTTGACTCTTTTCAGTCCATTTATAAATGCGCAGCCAATTTTCTGGAATAATTATCAGTATGTCAGGCAAGTAGTATATAAAACTGATATTACCCATCTTGACCTTTAACCTAAAAAATGTGCATAGTGGGGAGAAAAACTACCTCCGAACACAGAAGAGTTCCAATTTTTGCAGGTCACTGCGCAGGTCAAGTGGTTGCCATGGTGACGTCACTTCTTGTCACGTGACATTTGGGGCATGTATTCCTCCGCGATGATGCGGTCGCGGGAAAAAGCCTCCGCGTACAGAAAAATAGTCTCAAATACGCGGGGAGCTGGGGGAAATTCTCCGGCAATCTCCGGGACATTTTGGGGGCGAGAGGGGCCCCTAGTGGACCGATTGGGTCGAGTGAGGTGTCAAAGTGAAGCGCTCCTCCAGGACGATCAAGTAGTGGGTGGGTGTATGTAAAATTAGGATTTGTCCCAAAAATACAAAAAGCGAAATTTTTCGAAAAGTTCACGGCGGCCTGGATAGGCCCATAGGTCTACTGGCTCAATGGATAGGTCCATGCTGGGCAATTCACACCTGTTCATTGCGATATGGATTTTGGGATCTTGTTTTTCACGTCTCACCACGTAAAACACGATGGGCGGGGTTCCGAATCTAAGCGGTTAAATTTTTTGAAAAAGTCCCTGCGGCATGCGCAGTGGGTAAATAGTGCTGGGTGGCTGTTTTGGGGTCTAGGCGAGCCCCAAGTGGTCCGATGGTGTCGTACGAGGTCTTATTTTGAAGCTCTCGTGGAGGAGCATCCGACTGGGCTAATGCATCGTCCGTTTTCAATATTCTGCGCATGCGCAGTCTGGCCGTAGTATAGAAAGCAGGCATTTTGGGGGTGCGTGGGCGTGTGCTTGGGGTAGAGATGGACCACTATTGGTCCAAATGGGTCGTGGGAGGGGTCAAAGTGAAGCTTTTGTGGGGTAGAGTCAGAATGGCGTGCTTTTTATTGCAAGTCGCGTCAATCTGCGCATGCGCAGTTGGGTGTAGTAAGTAAAGTGGTCATTTTGGGGGTGCGTGGGGGTGTGTTTGGGGTAGAAATGGACAACTATTGGTCCGAATGCGCCGTGGGAGGTGTCATTTTCTAGCTCTCGGGGTGTAGACCCTGATTTGATGGATGTCCACAGCATCTATGACGTCATCGGTGACGTCATCAGTACAAGTAGTAGCGAAAGTACATGTGCATGTACTATGTGCCTATACATGTACTATGTGCCTGTACATGTAATCTGTCCATATACATATACTCTACCAATGTACATTTTTCTTGTCCATGTACTTGTACTCTTGCGGGAACAACACAGTATCCTGATAATATATACATCGCGGTGATGTGGCGTTAGTCAGCTTATCTGGCTAATATTTCACACATTTATCGTTTTGAATTTATCTTAATTGTAAGAAATTACATATCAGAGTGTATGTTTGTTGTCCATAATAATAACATAATTATGTATGACCAGACTGTATCTATGTTGTCCATAATAATAACCTGAGTATGTATGACCAGTTACATCCGGGGACCTTTGTTTTACATCCGGGACATCATCTTACATCCGGGGTTTTCATTGTTTTACATTCGGGACTGTGGTTTTACATCCGGATGCTACAATATATGTCTTGTATTATACAATATATGTCTTGTATTATACAATATCTGTCCTGTATTATTCAATATCCGTCCTGTATTATACAATATATGTCCTGTATTATTCAATATCTGTCCTGTATTTTACAATATATGTCTTGTATTATACCATATCTGTGCTGTATTATACCATATCTGTCCTATGTTATACAATATCTGTCCTGTGTTATACAATATCTGTCCTGTATTGTACCATATATGTCCTGTATTCTGACTCTACCCCACAAAAGCTTCACTTTGACACCTCCCACGACCCATTTGGACCAATAGTGGTCTATCTCTATCCCAAACACACCCCCGCGCACCCCCAAAATGCCTGCTTTCTATACTACGGCCAGACTGCGCATGCGCAGAATATTGAAAACGGACGATACATTAGTTCAGTCGGATGCTCCTCCACGACAGCTTCAAAATACGACTCCTTGCGACACCATCGGTCCACTAGGGGCTCACCTAGACCCCCAAACAGCCACCCAGCACCATTTACCCACTACGCATGCGCGCAGTGACTTCAACACAATCCATATCGCAATGAACATGTGTGAATTGCCAAGTATGGACCTATCCACTGAGCCATGAGGCCTATGGGCCTATCCATACCTCCGTGAGCTTTTCGAAAAATTTCACCGCTTAGCCTCGGGAACCCGCCCATGTGTTCTACGTGGTGAGACGTGAAAAACAAGATCCCACAACTCATACCGCAATGAACAGGTGCGAATTGCCCAGTATGGACCTATCCATTGAGCCAGTAGAACTATGGACCTATCCAGACCTCCGTAAACTTTTCGAAAAATTTCACCGCTTAGCTCAGAGACCCTTCCCATCGTGTGTTACGTGGTGAGACGAAGAAATCAAGACCCCACCACCCATAGTAAAATCCACAAAAAAATGACCACCCCTATACCCATATAGGCATTTTCCCGTATAGATGCAAATGTGTGAATCAGGCCCTATTTTAGGGGTAAAGTCCGTGTTCCGTTTATATTTTCGGGACAAATCCTAATTTTACATACACCCACCAATGACTTGATCGCCCTGGAGGAGCGCTTCACTTTGACACCTCTCTCAACCCAATCGGTCCACTAGGGGACCCTCTCGCTCCCAAACTGTCCCGAAGATTGCCGGAGAATTTCCCTCAGCTCTCCGCGTATTTGGGACTACTTTTTCCGTCCACGGAGGCTTTTTCCCGCGACCGCATCACCGCCGGAGGAATACATGCCCCAAATGTCACGTGACCGGAAGTGATGTCAACCACTTGATCTGCGCAGTGACCTTTAAAAATTGGAACTCTTCTGTGTTCGAAGGTAGATTTTCTCCCCAATATGCAAATTTTTTAGGTCAAAGGTCAAGTTGCGACAATATCAGTTTTATATACTACTCAAGCAGTACGGAAAGCAACAAACAACATGAGATTTGGACTATTACAGAAACACTATATGATACCGTTGATACCGCCCCCTATTTCACTATTAATAAGTGTAAAAAAAGGCTGTAAAATGTTATATAGAAATCTCTTGACCTTTAGATTTACTGTACTAAACAGTTCTTGAAAAAAATTATAGTGATTCAGAGTGGTATATATGGAATAATAATGTAACAAAGAGATGTGAAATATAAATGGTTTCGATACAGAATTATTAACCGAATATTGACTACCAACATTTTTGCGCATAAACTTTACCCTGATATATCTAACTTATGTACATTTTGTAGCAAAGTTCCAGAGACTATTATTCATCTCTTTTGGGAATGTGAACATATCTACCCTTGGTGGAGTTTATTGGAAAATTGGTTCGCTTCGGCGGGTGTTCCAATTATATTTTCTCCAGAAAAAAGTTATACTTGGTCTTTTACAACCCAGAAATCAGCCACTCAACTGCTGTATTTCTATTATTAAATTTTCTATATATAAAATGAAAGTAGTTAAAAATCCCTTGGTTGAAAAGTGTTCAAAACGCTTTAAATGTGCGTACGAAACCGATAAATACTTCCAGTATAAGAACTGCGAATGGCGCTTGTTTTACCAGTATTGGTCATCGCTGCATTTACTATTTAGACTCTTATGATGTTGTTTGCGTAAATAAATCGAGGTGTAATGACGATGTATCTGTTTGTTGTATAACATGAGTTTCTAATTACAAATACAACCATTTTTGTTTAGTACGATAACATATTGTATGTACAATGTGTATTACCTAACAAAACCAAATAAGATATAAAAAAAAATCAGTGTTTGTTCTATGCGATTTAGTGTTAAGCCCAGCCATGATCAGCACAATCTTAATGAATTATCAGTTTCATATGACATCCGCCTTTCTTTTTCGATAAAAACGCGGAAATGGCCGCGTTCGGCACCCACAACTTCAAATAATTCAACTTACGCATCGACGGACGAATTGGTCTTTTCTTTAAGAGAAGTTAGAAGTTGAATTTGACGAAAAATTACGAGACTATGGGTAAATCAGATCACGAATATTTTAGGGGGGGGGGGAGTGACCTCTTCTATTTCGATTCTACGTTGATTTTTTTACAAGCGTTGATCAGCATTAATTACAAAACTTGATTTCAAATGTTCCAGATGTATATGTTCACCAGACAGCGAATATCACTGCTTTATTTATTAGATTCTTATGCCGATAATGTTTATTATTTTAGCCCATATACAATAAAACTTATCGGTCTATCTCCCTGTGTTATCTGTGTAATCTTTGTGGTATGCCGCTAGCCCCTATAGTATTCATGAATCCGCCTGATAATATCTTTAGCGGCGAGCTCTCTTGTGTTGGAGGTACGATTATCACCGTATGAATATGCATGATTATGAGACATGCGCAGTCATGTACTTCGCTCTATCGCTCTATCGCCATCGCTCTATCGCTCTATCGCCATCGCTCTATCGCTCTATCGCCATCGCTCTATCGCTCTATCGCCATAGCTCTATCGATCTATCGCCATCGCTCTATCGCTCTATCGCCATCGCTCTATCGCTCTATCGCCATCGCTCTATCGCTCTATCGCCATCGCTCTACCGCTCTATCGCCATCGCTCTATCGCCATCGCTCTATCGCTCTATCGCCATCGCTCTATCGCTCTATCGCCATAGCTCTATCGCTCTATCTCCATCGCTCTATCGCTCTATCGCCATCGCTCTATCGCTCCGTCGCTCTGTTTTTTGACGTACGATGGCGAAGTGACGATGGCCCTTCTCGGCCATCATACTCAACCGCTTAAAAGTTCTATTCGCACGGATAAATTTTCACCAATACCCGGAGTCTTTCTGAATCCGCATGACCCGAATGTTGTCGACGGAAATAGTCTGTTCTTCTCCAATAACTTACACACCATCATCTCTTGTATCAAAGTGTCGGTATCGTGTCACATCACCGCCCATTGACCGCTTGGTGATCGCTTGGCGGAAAGGCCGAAGCGACTTCGGGGGAGAACTGGTTCAAGTCCAGGGAGCTTTTTCTGCGACCGTGGAATACTTCATGAGTGCAAGATTTGAGTGGGACGAGCGCCAGGATTTCAGGTCCATGCGTATGAAGCTTGCCCCGAGTACAGGAAAATAGACGGATGGGCAAGGAGCTGAGGTGCGTGGGTGGAGAAGGCCTGAATTGGTCAATGGTACTATTCATATCGGGGGGGTGAGTGAATAGAATTTAACGTCGCTTTCAACAATATTTCAGTCATATTGCGACGAACAAACTAAGCACCACCCAGCCAAGTTGCGTTCCTGCTTCTTCAAAGGAGAAACCTTTGAAGCAGCATGGAACCAGATACCCTCCATCCACCCTAAAAGACACTGAGGACAGCGCACAAGACACAGACAGGACGCTTACATGGTGCAATAGAGACAAGTGATATAACAGCCCTAGACATGACATTATCAAGTTCCTGTTGCTTCTCAGCAAAATGCATTGACGCAACAGGAACCGATAGCAAAGCATGAGACTAATCTTGGAAGCGAGGATGCCCATGTTGTAACTACTTTCGGCAGTTAGTCATAGCTAAGTTTTATAGATGCTTGCCTATAAGCCTCGTAATTGTGTTGAACGTTGTCCATTCTTCCCGATGCCGGTTATGAAAAACTTTGTGACATTCCTGGCATACGTTTAGCTCTGAGAATTGTGACAAGTTAACTAATGAAGGGGACATGGACACAATAGTAAGTTCTGATTGTCCACATTGTAACCACGGCTGAAGGTCAACGGTGAATTAAATTCATTTTGTGCGCTGAAAGGCGGCCATTTCGGAGTCCATTTAGGTTGAAGTATATTCTTTGCACCATTCTGTCAACAAAAAGCATGCCAGGAAGGACGCTAAAGGATGCTAAAAGTGTGTTCGTGGTCATCATATTTTGTAACCGGCATGTATGGGAAAGGACAGGCAATCTCCAACTGGATTGCCTCGATAATAGGTACAAAGTAAATTTTGTATGAAAATGCTTCAAAGAGCGCATCCCCCTCTCCCTCGCCCTAGCTAAATAATATATAGCCCTCACGAGTATGAGGGCTATAGGTCGGCCCCAGTCACCTCCAGCGAAGGTTTTAGATAATTTTATTTCGAATCACCTACCTCTGAAACTGCCGTACATCTAATCTCTATCCCCTCCTGCGCACTATTTTAAAATCTTGCGCACTATTGTGAAATAGTACGGTATATATATCCCCGTCTGAATTTTCCAGTCGGAAACTTCAACTCTCTACGCGCCATGTTGGTGACGTCACGGTATATACATTATGCTGGGCCGTTTGCAATTGAACATGGCGCGTATACAGTGAAAGTTGTCGACTGGAAAATTCAGACGGCGATATATACCGTACTATTTCACAATAGTGCGCAAGATTTTAAAATAGTGCGCAGGAGGGATAGAGATTAGATGTACGGCAGTTTCAGAGGTGGGTGATTCGTAATAAAATTATCTAAAACCCTCGCTGGAGGTGACTGGGGCCGACCTATAGCCCTCATACTCGTGAGGGCTATATATTATTTAGCTACCTCGCCCCCCACCCCCGGCCGGATAGGGTTAAATCACCGTGGGCCGGGCGACATAATTCCACATAATGAGAAGGGACAAGCAACATGTAGCATGAGATTTATATAGCCCAGGTGTAACATGCAGTGATATCATATCTGAGTTTTGTCAGATTCACGCAAGCTATTGTGTCATATATTTTCCAGGTCAAACGTGCGCATGTTAGAGTTTCTCCATAACCCAAAGTTTTGAATGCTTGTCAAGCACGACCATGATGTGACCTCGGCACCACTACAGTTCATAACAGAGGTGGAGGCTAAACAAATATAAAATAGACAAAATTCTGAGCTGCACGCCACGTAAACATATTTAATGCGCAAACTTTTGACTCTGCTGCCGGAGACTATATCAACTGATCTCTTGAGTTTCGTGAAAATTGCCGGTAAATGTAAAGATTGTTCGAATGTTTATCGCTCTCCATGGATGGTCGAATGTTATACAGAGATATACACAATAGTGGTTCTAACTGTCTACGAATTGCCATGAAATTGCTAAAATATTAAAACCGAGCAGTCGATCATTCATATTGGTACTTAGAATATACTCGTAGAGAGCTACACGATAACGTCATTCGTTTTCTGATCCGATATCTCGTGGCACTGTTCTGAATGAGGACATTAAATGCACGGCCATTACAGTCGAAGTGTTGAACTTCCATAGTTGGTACGCTCTTGAAATGATACTGTGGTATTTAACATTATAAATGTGATAATGTGAGGAGTGATAACATTATATAAAATGTTATATTTGTATATTTCAGAAAGTGTTGAAAATAAGTGTTATACCCAACATTATAGAGCATTATGCGTCGTTCGAATTCAACCAGTATCGACAGCCATCAAAGATGACAGGAGAGAGACAGAGAATTAAGGTTTAACGTCCAGTTCAACAATATTTCAGCTATATAGTGACAATCAAACACAATTCTAAGTACTCAAGTTACTTACTTGGTAATCCAACACATTAAAAGATACACACATTAAAACTTATGCAACAAACCGATTTCTCTCAAATAACCTAAGATACGGTCTTCTCTCACTCGACTAAAAAGATCTTCTAAAGTAGCTGCTCGATAAAAAGACAATCTTACAATCTTAAAATCTATACAGTCGATAAGAATATGTTTACCTGTAAGATCTTCGTGGCATGGATTACACCTTGGATTGAAACAGCTTTCTCACATAAGTACAGATAGAGGGTCTGAAATCGCTGTATGGGATTCCAGCAGGATCAACCTCATTATCTAGAGCTGCCTTGGCCATTAGAATGCATATGGAATACATGGGATGTAACTAGTAAGTATGGGATATCGTTCTGCAGTAATGGAGACGCTGAATTCCAGAACCATCTTATTCATGGTGTATTAGACCCAAATTTTAAAACATATTAGGCGAGTTAAATACTATGGGCTATCTTATTGATGGTGTGGGAAACCCAGTTGCGACAAAATTGTAGGCGCGTCCAAAACTATAGCCTCCTCCGCCCCCCACCCCCGATCTGGGATCTATCTCGCATTACGCCCTCCCCGTTATCAAACTTTTCACTGCAGCTCCGAGATGGAAATAAGAGATCTGTATCTTTCTAAATTTTTCGCGAATCTTATCTTGAGACAAATTCCATAAATGGCGACCGTGATGTATCTTCGGGAAGAAAACTTTCTGCTCATTTTTCTTGCCTAAAATGGCATAAAAGTAATTTATTTTGATAAAAGTAACTATTCTCTATTCTAGTAATTAGATTTTGAGAGAAAATACCGAAAAATTAAAAAAAAAAAAATTGGAAAAATCGGTTCAAAAATTAGACGGAAAATGGTTTCCTATCATGGCGGCCATCTTGGATTTTTTTAAAACATTTTCTTGCAAAGCTTGACGCGAATATATAGAAAGGAAAGTTTTATCCCTCTACCCCAAGGGGTAACAAAAATAAATATAGGGGGAATGCGCCGCCGCCTCACAGGCTGGACACCTCAGGTCTTGTAGGGTTAAATTGATCCGTTCCCTGGTTAGATGTAGTAAGTTACAGTATAGGTTATATAAAATGGCAACATATCTTACCTATATATAAAAATGAAAGCATCTGATTGGACGACGGCCAGTCTACACTCAATATTATTGCCAGTTGGGTAATTTGAAACGGCCCCCAGAATCCAAGTGATTGATAAATCCCATCGATGAGAAGACTTGCTTTACTTTTAGCCATCTGAGACGTGTATGGTGACTACTGTAATATCAGAAAGGTCTCGCCCCCGTGTTAATTATTTCTCAGATGTACCGTATGGATTTGTTATCTCCCTCTCCACAGGACTACTGATTTCTATATCAGGTAACGAGACAATGAATTGACCTTGATCTACCATCAAAACCAATACAATGACCTAGATCTAACCTCAAAAATATTTATATCACTATATAGACAGCCGTTGATGTGTTTGGTTTATTGCTATATACAGGTGCTTCTATTCTCCTAGATTACATATAGATATCCATAATAGAGGAGTGATTTGCACTTTTTTTCTCCCCAGGGTAGAATAGATAGATTAGATTAGATAGAAATACAAGCGTCTAGCCCGTCATTCATAATTCACCCGTCGTCCATTAAAGAATATCCGCGTCCTAATCCAAAGACCTATTCCATATCCATATAACAGTATTAGCACCAAATTCAAAAAAGGCAATCATAGTATACATAAACACAGGCTAGTTTCCTGCAAGAGAGAAGCGGTCAACAGTTTTCAATGATGCCGACAAGACATCATGATGTTCCAAAAATATAAAATCCGTATCGCTGATCAGTATTCTTAATCCATAATAATCGTTCTAAGGTCGTTATCTAGAGAATGGTGTATCTCAGCCACGCTTTGATTGTGACTGTTCATATGAGCACCATGAGGATCTTGAAGTACATGGGTTCATACGGCCCCTAGCCCCGGGTTAAGCGGAATTAGACACAAGTTACGAAACGTAACGCCATAGATCTTGCACGCTACGTTAGTATTTTGCTATCCGCATGCGATATGTATCACCAAATTTGAGAAACTTTGAGTGGAGGCGCTTGGAGGAATAGCCCTGTTTTATAAGTTTCTGCAACAATGTTTTGTGACGTTGATTGAAATCGTCACAATTAACACAGGATCTAGCAAATGCTACTAGGCGAGATATGTATACGCCATATGCAGGTCCCACTGGAATATTACTGTCCAGAAAGGGATAGTTTACGTTAGAATGTCAGTTTCCTGAAGATGTGTCAAAAGTTTTCCGAGACAAGGCTTTTTTCGAACTAGTAAGATGCCAACATGGCCAGCTATGGTCATGAAGCAAAATAACTCGAATTTCACCTGGTCAGTTTGCCAGAGAGTTCCTTCCCTGCGTTCTAAATTGCCTCAAAATCCAGAGAACCCATTATCCTATTGAAAAATCCTTTCAAAACTGGCCTCTTTCAAATTAACATTTCCCTTTTTTATTATTTTTCACTAAAATATTCCAATTTTGGTAGATGCGCAGAAACATGGGCAGTAGACATAAAACTCAATTTGTCTGGAACCTCCTTAAGCTGTTTCTTTAGCTTTCAAACGCAAAATGTTGATGGATAATGCCCCCTAAATAAGTCTTGTATTAAAATTCTGTACTTGAAAGAAAGTAGCATATCCAAAAATGTTATAACCATGTCGTTGTTGTTTCCCCCCGTTTTTTTTTTTTTTTTTTTTTTTTTTAATAAGTAATTTTCGTATGAATGAGAGAATCTAAGACATAATGCGGATATTAGGGTCCAGTCAAAATTGGGCTCGCACCATGTTGTATTTAAAGAATATCAACACTGTGAACATTTCATTTGTTTGCATATATTTTTGTAAATATAAGAGACCGGGGGATTTAAAATGGGTTTCGTTCCATTTTCTGTTCATGTCCGTGCGAATTCTTTGAAACGTTTTATTCCTCCCAAATTTAGCGACAAGACTTCAAGTAGTATTGCGTTTCAGCAAAATCACGAGAAGGTGGCGCCACTGGGTTTTGTTCCAACCTTCTGTGGATGTCCGTTCATGTCCGTTCCTGTCCATGCAAATTCTTCGCAAACAAGAACTTTGAAACGCTTTGTCGGATTCCGCCGAAATTTGGCATATGCATATCCTTGCAACAAGACGTCGATTGATATTGCGTTTCAGCAAGATCTGCCTGAAGATGGTGCAAGATCTGCCTGAAGATGGTGCCACTAGGGTTCGTTCTATCCTTTTGGGAATGTCCGTGTGTGTCCGTGCGAATTCTTCTAAACAATAGCTTTGAAACACTTTATCGGATTCCTCCGAAATTCGGCATATGCATTCCTTGCAACAAGACGTCGATTGGTGTTGCGCTTCAGGAAGATCTGCCTGAAGGTGGCGCCACTATAGGGTTCGGTTCTTTCTTCTGTGGATGTTTGTGCGTGTCCGTCCGAATTCTCGCAAGCAATAACTTTGAACTGCTCTGTCGGATTCCTCAGAAAATTCGGCATATGCATTCCTTGCGACAAGACATCGATTGGTATTGCGTTTCAACAAGATCTACCAGAAGGTGGCGCCACTAGGGTTCGTTTCAATCCTTCTTTGGCTGTCGGTTTCTGGCGTCACTCTGGTTCCAATCTTCTATTCGCTCTGCTTTGCACACGATAAAATCAAAACGCTTTATCGGATTCATCCGAAATTCCGCATATGCATTCCTTGTGATTGCATTTCGCTCACTTGCACCTGCAGATAACGCCACATAGCGGCAACTTTCAAATTTCGTTTCGCAATAACAAGAACACGGCCCAGCTCATTCTTCTCAAATTTGGTATTCATATATCAAAATATGTCGCTTGGGATTGTGTTTCGCTCAATTGCGCCTACAAGTGGCGTGAGTTTATGTATCAAATTAAGTATCAAATTAAAGTCATTCACACATTCTTGAATAAAAGATTGACCATTAGGCGCGATTGTCTGTATTTATTTATATATCGGTGATAAACCGCTAGAATGCATCTCCGGTCTGTTGTTTTTTTTTGTTTTTTGTTTTGTTTTTTTTCCTCGTCTGGTCAGCCCTGCCTGATCTTTACGTATTGCCTCTTAACGATGCCCAGTCCAGTTTCTCGATTCGATTGGACAGAAGGTATTATATGATACATTATAGCATATTTGCAAAAACTGGAATTGGTTTTCATATATCTACGTACCGACATTTTTGTGGACAGAGCTACGTCAAAGATGGCCGCCAGCCTGAGCAACTTGTGCAAGGTTCCCATATTAGGTTAACATTGGGAAATACGGAAAAAAATCTTCATACAAGTGGAACCAAGCTTTCTCACGCTCCAATTGTCACATAGCTTTGGGCATATGCAATCTGTTTTTGATATCTCAAAGTTTCGTGAATTTTTTCACCTAAAATGAATTTTATGTCCAAAATATGTATTCGTCCCATACAACCGTGTGTTAAACCAAGTTCGCGGTAATATTTGCCTACTTCATTGATGGTCTGTCTTACTGACAACCCGTTAAAAAAACGTAAATAAATATTTGAATCCGCCTGTCTACCTAATGTTGACATGGCCTAAATACACGTAAGTATAGCATAAATTTAGCGAGGTTTCTTTGTCGTATCTAGTTACAAAACTCTAATTCCTGTGCAAGCTATTATATAAGTTTAGGATCATACCTTGCGAGATGTCCCTCTTAGAAATTCAATCTGAACGTGGCTGTATCAAAATACACTAAACAGCATGCAGAGTGTTCAATGTACCTACAAATTTCAGCGGTAAAAACGCAAAATTAAAGTGTCCAAACCTGTGCGCAATCTATTTCATTGAATAACTTATGATTCCATTTGCCTTGAATTTGGTCCAGTTAGATATTTATCAAATTAAGGACTTGTGACACACGTTCGCTGTGATTTGCCGTTTTTATTGTGAATTGCATCCCCCCCACAGCGCATGCTTAATTTCACAGGCTCATTTACCATCCCTGCTTCCAATAGCGGAAGTTGACCTTTAGTACGTTGCTATGACGTACAGGGCAAAACCCAGGTGAGCACGGTTCAGTTCGAGTCTGACCGAACAACAACTTCAGTTTTGCACATGAGCGAACTACTTTTCATATATTCTGTCCAGATAATCAAGGAAAATAATCTCCAGATAATTCCTTTTAACGCTAGGTCAACAGAGGTATTATGCAGACTTGAAAGTAATCGAAATGTTCGGCAAACATCTATTTTACTATATATGATGTCACATCCGGCGATGTGCGCGTTGACCCGGAATCCAGTCCAAAAATGTGACTGGTGGCTGGGGTATTATTAGACCCCCAGCGAGGTGGTTGTGTGAATTGGTGAGATATGTAAGAGGTGGGGACTATCAACATGATAAACATATGTATTGGAAAGCTTTTTCTTTGGGATTTCGAATATATTTCGAATATTCCTACGAAATAGGCTACCATCTGCAAATTGTCCGGTAGTCAGTGAGTGAGTGAGTGAGTGAGTGAGTCTATCCGAATCATTTCGTCGGCAAAATAAGGAGAACCGTTGACATTAGAACTTTTTTGCATGAAGATGTATTAGGGGACTGTTACCAGCAAGTTCTGAGCTGACCTACTTTTGATGAAAATTTCTGGTGATGTTTGATAAAAATCACTGGTGATTCTGACTTGGGCTGTGTCCATCTTAATATAGGCAGGATTTCAACTTGGGACGGGAAGATTTCCAAGAGTTCAGTGTGCGTCGGAATTCTAATACCTACCCAGTAGGTCCTGTGACGTTAGTCACACTGCCATTAATATTGGTTATGGGATTGACAGGTATGAATTTACATCCTTATTTTTGTTTTCAAAAAATGAGCCGCCATTTTCAAACGCTTATTTCTGGAGACAGTCCAAATTTTCATTATGTTGTTAACTTTATCGAGTAGATCAACCCTTTTTGTGTATGAAAATGTGATAAAAAAATTTATTTCAAAATTTGACCCAGATCTATTTCTGTGGAATTTTATGTTTTTCATATTGAACAAAATTAAATGAAATACGACGGCCACACTTTGAACATTAATATCTCAGCAACCATAACAAAATCTAGAAAACGGAGGCACCACTTTTTTCTTTATCTAGTTCAGAATAACCATGCCAAATCTCGATCCCGATGACGAACAGTTCTCCAGAAATAAACAGTTTTGCTTGCAAAACTGGATCAAGTAACGGAAATAAAGCGATGAACAGATTAGGGACTATTCAGGCACGGCGGAAGCAATTGATAATTGGAGGGGCCACTATTACAGCACAATAGGGGAGGGTCCAAGGGCCGCCTATGCCCCGGAAGCTCCAGGGGTCTTAGATGGCCGGAGATGCATTCTAGCGTATTTCCGAGCAATAAATCAAGAAATCTTCGCCTGTGTAAACTTTTGCCTGTTTTGTTGTTTCTCACAACATTGTTTTCTGATATTCGTAAAGAATATATTATTCGAATCCCGCGTGAGACTCGAACAATTTTCAGCACTAGAATCTGTGCTATACTGAGATGGCGTTATCCCAAAATAACAAAAATACTGTAATATTCGTCGTCAAGCAAATATTGCTGTTCGAAAATACAGATATATCATTTCAATGGAAAGGTTCATTTAGCTTTGTCCTTGTCATCAACACAGATTTTTTGCTACTTGTTGGGGAGCCGAAAATATAGTTCAGCTTATGAACGTGAATGAGCAAAGATGCCCCTCGTGTTTATTGGAAAGTAAGATCTGCCTTCAATACAGATCTAGTGTTTTCCGCTATAGTCTATCGTTTTGTTTGTTTGTTTATTTTATTTTTATTTTGTTTATTTTTTATCTTCCTCTGCTTTGTTTTTGTTTTGTTTTATGTCTTGCGTGTTTTTTTTTCATTTTCGTTGAAAATATGGGGGGGGGGGGATGGCCCCACTGAGCCACCCCGTTCCGCCGTCTCTGCTATTAATTGATAGTGTCCTGTAGTGTTTCTCAGGGATAACTAAAAATGGTCCCAAACCCTGATGACGTATTATATCTCTCTCAGTCACGTGACGAATTGTGTATTCATTCATCTGCATGACACGTGATCACTTATCCAGAAATCTAACATCGCTTATGTAACACGAAACCAATTAAATTGTCATTGTCAACGCGAAGTACATGTGCTGAATGGCGTGAAGACCTATATGTAACCCGATACACCAAATTAAAGCTTGCTCTTCCGACTGTGTAAGGACCTCGCGCTGGCAATTAAGCTGATGACATGTTACAGGTGACAGGGTAATTGAATAATACAAAGATCCCCACCATCCATTTAATTGTCATGGATGTTGGGGGCCTGCATTGCATCAAGAGATAGAAGTGGGATTTTATTGTCATGGATGTAGGGGGCCGACGTCATCAAGACAATTGCCAGCTTGTAGTGTCTCCATGCAATCAGGCGAACAGCTTGCTACTCATGATACGATTTTTGAAGGACAGAGTTGCACCTGAGCAAACTTGTATCACCATTATAATCCCACCTGGAGGAAGAATCGATATGGTTCTGAAGAAAGGTGCAATGACCCCTCCCGTTGTGTAACAAGCCCTTAACTGGTTGTGTGACATTGTCGTACATCTCAACCATTGGCAAGCAACATTGCGGTAAAGATGAAACTATGTACAAGCTCAGTATCGACAAGATTGGAAAAATACTTTACCTGAAAGTCCAAAATGTCTGCAACAATTATTCAAATCTGGATTTCGTTTCGACGAATGTTTTAACTATTTATCTGCACGAGATTACATAACTCTTTGTAAATTTCGTACTGTGAATTGACACAGGAAGATATACTACTATTGCTAGGTATATGAGAGTATGTAAATTGTGTAACACCGGTCAAATGGGAGATGAATTTCATTTTTTAATGCAATGCCCAACTCTACTGGAAAAACGGGAGGAAGTTTTACAGGCATATTATACAAGGAATCAAGATATTCACTTCATTGCTCTGCTACATGGAAACAAATCAACAGTTTTAAAGTTAGGACAGAGAGAATTAAAGTTTAATGTCGCGCTCAGCAATATTTCAGCTATACAGCGACGGTCAAACAAAATTCTAGGTCAACAACCCAGCAATCCAGAAGAAATCAACACAACACACCAAAAGACATGCACATACATTAAAACTTATTATGCAACAAACCGATTTCTCCCAAATAACCTAAGATACAGTCTTCTGACACCCGACTGAAATGATCTTCTAAAGCGGCTGCCCGATAAAAAAAAAGAATCTCTTACAGTCTTAAAATCTAAACAGTCGATAAGAATATGTTTCACTGTGAGATCTTCGTGGTATGGAATACACCTTGGAACTGGCTCTTCTTTAAGTAAATGTTCGTGAGTTACTCATGTATGGTCGATTCTACATCGCCTCATCATGGCTTGATTAGACGTAAAGCTTTTGAGCAAATAAATAAATGATGAAAAAAAGTACCTCCCCGCCACATATCCAGCCCATGTAATTGTAATCCTCAAGCTTTCACATGATACATCAAACGTAACTGTATATGACATCAGCAAGTCTTTCTGGAATACTACTCCCAAGTACCGGGTGACACTCTCTCTCCCATCATTGTTTCGGTTGAGGGGTTAGTGAAGTGAGCGTTGTTGTTTTTGTTGTTGTTGTTGCTACATAGCATTTGAATAATTACAACATATATAATTTAGACGAGCCTTGATTGCTTCGTTACCAGAGCATACAATACAAATCAGATCAGATCAACGTCACGCACCTGCAAGGGATAGCGCGATCTTTGCCTTCCGTTGTCACTAGCGAAAGGTTATTTGCCAAAATGAATTCACCAGATTATCCCCGGCACCTCCTGGTGGAGAGCCTCTTCTGTCACGTCATGTTTGTGAACAACATGGCGGCGACTGCAGACGACAGCTTCGGGTCGTTTGAAGTCGATGAAATAGAAACAATTTTTAGCAGTAACATTCCTCAAACATAGAAAAGTCCACTAAATTTGCTGGACTACTGTGTCGCCAAGGAAAAGCCCCCACATTCGCAAATTCTGGATGAAGCCAAGTTGACTATGTTAGGTAAACCTTCGCAGACACAACAGGGACTATTGCACTAAAAGTAGATTCCTTGCTATACGTCCTTGAACAGGTAGGCTATCTCAAGAGTCCACCTCATAAAAAGACTTATGGCATCTTGTCGAGAGCTAAGTTCAGTGAGACCATACTGTCTTCAGACATATGTGCAAAAAATTACGAGCCCAAGGTAAGAAGAAAATTCAACACAGGCCTGCCGTTGCAGTTGGGGACATAATGTACGATCACAAATACTTCTTCAATACCCGCCCTCCCCTCCACTCGTACTGTTGAACACGTTTTGGTTCGAAATCTTACTATATTTTTACGGTAGAGGCTAGGGAAACTCCGAGGGACCTATCACCTGAGGGTTTCGAAGAGAAAGTCGACGACAGAAGGAATAGATATGTGTGTAAAATTTCTTCTGACTTAACCAGAAGTCACCAGTGGACGTCAAACGCAGAGTTCGGGCCTGTGAATACGCCATCGTCAAAGAGATTTGTTGACTATGAGGAGGTTTCGTATGGCAATAAACCAATGCGCGGGGTACCGATGACCCGAATATCCCCAAAGGCAAAGCTCTCAAAGCTCTACACACATTATTAGTCTCCATGATAAATGCATAACAGTGCTTATTGAAGCTATTTCTACAGTCCATTTATTTTGTGGAAGTTGAGGTGGCCGAGTGGTTTAGAGCTCTTGTGTTTACCGCTGGTGATTTGGTGCCCAACTGTGGTAGCGCAGAATCAAGTCTAGCACGGGATTGGCCCATCCAGCTCAAGCATTTGTGCTTAACAAGAAAGTATCATTCTAAAAATAAACCAGATATAAATGTCAACAGTATGGTTAAAAATTCATGGCATTTATTCAATATTTCTGTGGTAATCTTTCGGGGTTTTTTTTTGTTATCTTGCATTAGCTTCTTCCATATTGTGTATAATTTAGATTGATCGAAGGTGGTACACTCTAATGGTAAGGTTTTTACTTTATTGTTGTGTTTGAGGCTTGCACTCTCATTATTTCACATTAGAAGCTCCAATACACCCGTGGATAGTTTCAAAGAATGCCTGTGCCAGGAAGGGTACAACAAGTGTTGTCGCCCATGCTTCACGAGTTCAACAGGAAATCTCCGTCAGCTCCAGTATAGAAAGTCAAAATCTTTCGGCTGTAGATCCATTTATGCAACCCATCCGAACCAGCCAAGAAGAATAAAAGAGTGATAAAGACCTAAAGAATTATTTTGTACCGTTTGAAGAGCCAAAGCATAAGGGAAATTTATTTATTTGTGCATTTCTTGCTGCCGCCTATACTTACAACATTACGTTGAGCTAAAGTAACTCGTGGTGCGCATTGCACGATGGGAAGGAAACATGGCCGATTTCCAAACTGTCCAACATAAAATGTCATTATCTTCAGGAATATACTTTTCAGCAGTTACCAAAATGCTCTGTAACAACTTTCACTTCATTAACCCTTTAAACCTGTGCGAGCTATTACATACGTATTGAATGCATTGTATCTTCATCCACGTCCTTCTTCAATGGATAACTCTACGACTGGGACGCGATTCGCACAGCGGATCGTTCATCCTCTCTCTTTCGTTCTCTTTTAGCATGGAAAATATTTTTAATCCATGACAACTGGAATATTTTTGACCTAATGTTGCAACAATTATCACAAATTTAAGCATAATGGTCCTTTCTCGGAATAGCAAGTTCGTTGGATCCATATTTTTCATATTTATCCCAGTTACCAATAGTAAAAAAAACCCCGGCCCATGTTAAAGAAATAGGGAAGAGACCGAATGAAAGAACCGCTTAGCGAACCGCGTCTCAGTACAAAGGTCGGAGTTATCGGCTCAGCTCTTTATTAAAGGATTAACCTGAATTTTGTGCCATTCACAGATTCCAAATGTACTTTAGTAAATCGCTATCTAATTTGACCTGCATATTATATATAAATCATGATATATATCAACCATAATATTGAGGTCAGTAAGTGGCTTGTACGAAAAATGGAAGGTAAAGGATTAGTGATCTTAACAGAGCTCTTAACTACGTACAGTTTTAAACTGAAGTCTAATACAATTTCCATGGGCTGTGGTTTCAAAAGGCCAGAGCACCATATATTATTCTGTGGTTTAACCTTGCCCTACGATGCCCAGCTGTCCCCAACCTTTAGCGTGGGAAGAAGACATGGAGATCGAGCCTTTCACACCTGTAATTTTGCCTGAGCTGACATTTCGACTTGAAAGAGAGAGAGAGAATTAAGGTTTTTAACGTCGCGTTCAGCAATATTTCAGCTATACAGCGACGATCAAACAAAATTCTAAGTATTCAAGTTAATAACTTAGTAATCCATAAAACTAAAACATAGAGACATTAAAACTTGTGCAACAAACCGATTTCTCTCAAATAACCTGAGATAGTCTTCTTTCACCCGACTAAAAAGATCTTCTAAAGTAGCTGCTCGATAAAAAGAATCTTTTGCAATCTTGAAATCTATACAGTCGATAAGAATAGGTTTCACTGTGAGATTTTCGTGGAATACACATTGGGACGACTTGAAAGAGTATCTTAACAGCAATATATCTGATTGTCAAGTACACGCTTAAAACTAAAGTGTTGAAACTTACTCGTAAAGTGTTGAAATAACGAGTAAGTGTGTCCAGAGGGACAAGTGTAAGTCATTGCGTTGCATGGAATACACCTTGGGACGACTTGAAAGAGTATCTTAACAGAAATATATCTAAATGTCATTTATGTCATTGCGTTGCACAGGGCCTGGGAAAAATGTGCGAAGCGATGCGTAAAACTAATAGTACATTTTTAACAACTCTATCCGATTATCAGACGCACTGACCGCAGTCGATAACTGTAACGAGTCAAAGATGCTGCGCTGTCAAGAGATTAAACCTCTCAGGTCACGTCCTTGAATCCATACATGCAGATGTACAATGCACTGGGATTAGATATCTCTCCAATTTACGACTATGATTTTGACAAACGAACTTGAGCTCTAATATAAAAGGTATAACGGAACAAATACATCGTAGGTGGTCGTGTGCAAAAGCTACCCAAAGAGGTAGCAAGCATGTAAGTATGACATGGTTCGTGATTGGTTAATAAGTGAAGACCGATCTGCCGTTTGGAAAACCGGTGATAAATTCGTGATTGATATTTGAAAATGTCACATAACTCGAGCCTCTATTCTCAACGTTCTGTTGATATTTCTTTCAATCCTTTTTCGGATAGCATTCTGTGAGGACCTGTTTAAAGTTGGCCGCGCCCGTGAGAATTTGTGTATCTCTAATAGCGAACTTCCAGTTCGTGAGCGAACGAAGTTCGGCCTATAGATAACACGTATGCATGTGCGAAATTACACAACAAACCAATATCAGGACATACCCATCCGAATTTAAAAAGCGCGGTTTCCGGTCTTTTTTTTCTAAATTGCTTACGTAAACCCCGTCTCTTTTTTTCGGTTTAGCGCCATGGAGGAAACCGGAAGTCGAAAATACGATGGGAATCTAACACATCACATCACAAGAAAACTTATTGATGCAGATGCATCAATGCCGGCGGAAACGTTTGTAGCTTATAATCTGCGTATTACAAGCCGATTACGTGTGCAACTGGTGAATACAGGTCACGATGCACCATTATGGTTAAAAAAAAAGGTCGATTTGTTTCTTTTCATTAAAGATTTGGCTAATGTAGTTCGCGCAAGGACCCATCTGGAAAGTGTGGGGTTAGCCGGAAATTAAGTGCTTGCTGGCAAAATGTGCACATGAACCACATGTCCAACTAGGACTTTGAAAGTAATGTTCCCTGGTTGACGTATTAAGTCACTTCACATAGTCTGATGTAAGAGTTCGCGCTGTGGCATTATATAGGACCCATCATCAAGCCACTTTATTGATGTGTGTCATTGTAAATTAAGCCTAGATCGACTTTCTCTACATATCAATCCGATCCGCGTGCTTTACTGTTTCGAGTTTTTAGTAACTCGCAGTTCAATCTAAAACATTTTGCTGCAGACGTACAGGTGAATAACTTGATCATGTATGGTCACCGATTTGGTCTCTCAGCCATAATAAAATAGTACTAAAGGACATTTATTCGATGAATTCATTATAACAGAATTAATATTAATGTCTTAACCACGAACGGGTGATACAATCCTGTCGTTTTACGATATGAAACTAGTTGGATCACTCCCCGGCACGTCTGTGAAGTATGGCTCGAGAAAACACATGTTACTCATCCAATATCAAGATGGCCGCTCCCATGTTTACTGAATTCAGAT